>BJCM01209218.1:2500-12527 GCA_018326385.1 Flaveria bidentis | reverse complement strand
AGATTTTATATGTAACAAGTTGGGCATGATTAACATCTATGCATCAACTTGAGGAGGAGTGTTAATGTAAATAGATTAGTTTAGTTCACCCGGTTATATTAGCCCATTATGTTGGCCCATGGGCCTTAGATTAGGGTTTACCACCTCTATATATTGAGGTGTTTTCTCATTGTAATTAATACATCTAATATACAAATTACTCTCAGTTCCTTTACAAGAAGTATGATTGACTTTTAAGTTATTCTGCATAAAGATGAACAATTATATCACTTTACCAATTGTCCTACATTTAAAGGGCAAGTTCTTTACTGAATCGTACAACCTTTTTATGAACAGGCATATGTGTGTTTTATGGTGACCTTTGGGTCACTGAATGACCCATTACATATGACCACGTTTCTTTTTTGTTTCACCATATTGTGCCAACAAGTGGGTTTTTAGGTGGTTGTAATTTTGTTACTTTGTTTCAGATTGAATTGACGAGCTTTCGGTCCTGTTTTATTACTCTAAAATTCACGTTGATGAATAGGATCATACAACCCTTTTTTGCGGTTGGGTGCAAATGATATGTGCATGCCAAGTTCACGTGGATTAGCATAATTATACAACCTTTTTTTGCGGGTACGTACAACTAGAATGTGTGTGTCATACGTTGACCTGTGGCTTTCTTTTTATGAAAGATACAATGAGTATATTAGTTTTACGTGTTTGTTTCCTAAATATTGAAGAAGATGGTTAAATTAAAGACTTGCTCTTTAGGCTAGCAGGTTGGAACAGTGTTAGTAATAACTCTAACTAAGTTAAATAATAAGTGTATATGAGTTTGTAAAAGAAAGAGATAGTGGTAGACCCTGCACATCCCTAAGGTAAGTTTTTGACCCGTATGTAATCATCTTCTTATAGTTTGATTCTTTACACAATGTTACTAGATGATGCTGTGAATTCTTTATGCTTTTTTTAAATTTTAATTTTCAACACATTTTTAAATAAGCAGGGTTGGAATCAGATCAAAACAAACTCTTTTAAAAGGAGAATCAATTTGAGTTAGGCCAAAATGAATGTTATAGTTGATGAGAGTTTTTACTATTCAGCAGCAGCAAATGTGCCTTCATAAGCTATGTTGAAGTACTACTTCGAGTGTTGACAAGTGGAGATGAATTGTGGATCAGGTGGGTGCAATAAAAAGGGGTGATCGGAGTCTGGAAACAAGCCGGGAAATCTATACTTTGTCACACCAGATACGAATCCACTGCATGTGCTTTTTAAGTACGTTTTTAGTTGGTCTACATTTCCACATAAATTTTATTTGGAAAATAGTGGGGTCAAATATATATGTTTAGTGAAATATAATATGTTTTCACTAAACGATATAAGTTTGAGTTACTCTACGTTTTGACGTAAATCAATTCAAAAATGAGTTCGGTTGATTGTAGCCTATAGTTTATTACGCCGCGTACGATGTTGTTGCAACGCGTGACGGGTTAAAAGCAAGTTGGTTTAAAAATAATGTTTCGAGGTTGCAAAAACTATATGTTCACATACTGCATTTGACGTAAATTTCCATGTATTGAAAATCGATTTACTACTATGAGTAAAATTTAAACATGACAAAATCCACATATTAAGTTTCATAAATTTCAAAACCTAGATTATAACAGATCAGTTCTGCAACACATTAGCAGCCTGATCGGGACAGCACTGCTGCAAAAACAGTTTCGAAAATGTAGCTACATTGTTGCCAAAACGATCCCGAAAAATGCAGCATGTTTGTTGTTAAAACAATCCAGAAAATGTAGTATAAATGCTGTCAAAATAGCCCCATAATACAATATGAGTGTTGTTAAAACAGTCCACAAGATGCAGTAAACAACATGCATTTGTTGTTGAAACAGTCCAGATAATGCAGTATAAATTTTGCCAAAAGCCCCAAAAATGGAGTATAGATGTTAACACAATACACAAAGTGAAGTAAATTTTATATGATGCATGTTGTACTCGTTTTTTAATCTATGATTTTGTGACATTAAATTTTCTATGTAAGATTTTTAACGAAATAGTTTCATCGATGTATCAAAGAACAAGTTTACTTCTATAGCACTAAAACACGGATGTATTCTATGTGGAAAACATTGAGTCCCCGCTTGTTAGTTATGTTGATGTAACATATCTATTAAATCCTGTTAACAGGTACCAAGAAATCAAACAAGAAATTACAGACCTATTATTGAAGAAGATGATTGATTACAAAATTACAATCAGTGTGTTAAACTCAAAACTCAAACTCCCTTATATCTCATTCCCCTAATCAAATCAATTAAAACGGTATTTAACAAACAAAACAAACTTAACACCAAAAATACAAATGCCCCCTCATACTTTGTTCATCTTGACACACTTGGAATTAACTCTTTTAACCAACATTCTCTCCTCTAATTCCAAGTAATTCCATTCAAAAATTCTACACCACGTAAAAACCTCATTTCATTAAACTTGACCCGTGGCAATGCTTTAGTCAAAATATTTGTATTTTGCATATCACCATTATCATGCTCAACATGAATTTGTTCTCTTTCAATGCACTCACGTATGAAATGATATCTAGTGCTTATATGCTTACTTCTCCCATGAAACACAGAATTTTTCATCAAAGCTATAGCAAAAGTGTTGCCAACCAACAAAGTCACTATTTCTTTCCTTTTTCCAGTCAATTCTTTAAGTAAACCTTGCAACCAAATGGCCTGACAAGCTGCTGAAGCTGTAGCCATAAATTCTGCCTCACATGAAGAAAAAGCAACAGTCGATTGCTTTTGCGAAACCCATGAAATTGGCGACCCATTGTAGTAGAACACATTTCCCATGGTACTCTTACCATCATCACCACTAGTCAAATGACTATTATCACTATATCCAAACAAAACTCATCCTTCTTTTCTTTTAAACTTGATACCATAATGCATAGTACCTTTTATATATCAAATTATCAGCTTCACTGCTTTTAAGTGAGCTTCTTTTGGAGCTTGCATAAATTTACTCACATATCCAACTAAGAAACTTAAATATGGTCTTGTTTGGGTCAAATACCTCAATGATCCAATTAACTTTCGGTAGTTGGTCACATCTACATCATCTCCTTCTTCGTTTTTAACTAACCGAAGACCCGGTTCCATCGGATACTTTGTGTCATTGCAACACTCCATTCCCACTAACTTGATAATCTTTTCATCATACGCAACTTGCTTGATTACTATGCCTTCATTATTTTGAATCACCTCAATAACCAAATAATAACACAACATTCCTAGATCTATCATCTCAAATTATGACTTCACTGCTGCTTAAACTCGGCTATTTCCTTTTGACTACTTCCTGTTACAAGTAAGTCATCCATGTATACTCCTATGATTATCATGCTCATGTTGACATCTCTTGAATCCCAAATCATTTAACACTTCATCTAACCGAAGGTTCCATGTCCTTGGAGCTTGCCGAAGACCATACAAAGCCTTAGACAACTTATACACCTTTTGTTCTTCACTAACTTTAACATAACCAGCTGGTTGTTAAACAAAAATAGTTTCTTTAAGATTCTTCACTAACTTTAACATAACCAGCTGGTTGTTAAACAAAAACAGTTTCTTTAAGATCTCCATGAAGAAACATTGCCTTCACATCTAAATTATAGACTTTCCAATCCCTTTTAGCTGTTAGAGCTAGAATAAGCCTTACGGTTTCTATCCTTGCCACTAAAGCAAACGTTTCTTCAAAAGCAACACCTGCTGTTGTATATACCTTTTGCCACCAACCTGGCCTTATGCTTTGTAATTTCCCCTTTAACATTCCTTTCTAACTTGTAAACCCAGTTAAGGCCTATTACCTTCTATTTTACAGGAAGATCGGTGAGTATCCAGGTTCTATTACTTTCTATAGCCTGAATCTCCTCATCCATAGCCTATTTCCAAGCTTTTTCTTTGACTGCTTCTTGGAAATTGACTAGTCCCGTTCTTGTGTAAGTAATAACTCACCATTAGCATTTTCTGAATGTCTTGTAGTATGATACTGGACTTTACCATCCAACACAAAATCACTTAACCTTTTTGGAAGCACTGATGCTCTAGACGATCTTCTTTCATCTTGTTGTTCATCATTTACTACGACCCCTAGGTTCTGAACTTCATCAGTTGTTGCACCACCAATAGCCATATGTTGTTGTCTTCTTTCAACATAAGTTGGCACATCCATGATCTCAGCATCACTATATGTACCTTTTTGCATAACTATTCCATCATTTTGAACATAAAACTCAATCTACTCAGGTCCACTTCCTTCTCCCGACTCCAAGTGGTGGTCTTCCTAATTAAATTTTCTATTTTCTTCGAACTTCACATCTCTACTTACCACTATCTTTCTGTCTTTTGGATTATACATGCTATGAGCCTTAGTTCCTGATTCAACACCTAAATATACTATAGGAGTACTTCTATCTTCCAACTTTTGTAAGCTTGGATTTACTACTTTTACATGCCCAATACAACCAAACACCTTGAGATGTTGAAGCTAAGGTTTCCTTCCCTTTAGAGCCTCATAGGGAGTTGAGTCCTCTAATGCCCTTGTGGGGACTCAATTAAGTAGATATACTGAGTGCCTTACTGCTTCTGCCCACATATCTTGTGGTATATTCATCACTTTTATCATACTTCTAGTCTTATTAAGAATAGACCTGTTCCTTTGTCTCTACCATAGCATTTTTTTGTGGTGAGTAAGGAGTTGTTAGTTTCCTTATGATCCCTTTTGTTTCACAGAATTGCTCGAAGCTATGTGAAGTAAACTCCCCTCCACGATCAGATCAAACGGTCTTTATTTACAATTATATTCTCCTTCCACTTTATTCAAAAACTTCTTGAATACTTCAAGAGCCTGATCTTTGGACTTTGATCATGTAGACCCACATGAACCTTGTACAATCATTAACAAGTAACATGTAGTATCTATTTCCTGCTGGAGTTACAGGAAAGATAGGTCCGCATAAGTCCATTGACACTAACGACAATGGTGTTTTGCTTTCCTGCCAAATAAGCCTCACAGACTTGTTTCGTATGGCTGATTTTAGGTTCACCCATTACTAATGGCTTATGACTCATTTTTTGTAATAGATCAAAGTTTACATGGCCTAAGCGACCATGCCACAACCATGATAGGTCACTGACACGGGACAAGAAACAGATTGGTGAGCCTATATTTAACAGTACCTTTTATAGCCTGTTCGGAGATCTCGCCACTTTGATCAAGAGTCTTCCATCTTGGTCACGAAGCCAAAGATAGCCTTCCTTCATTCTGACTTCACAACCACCCTCAGTCGCTTGACCAAGGTTCAAAACGTTACTTCTTAACTAGGGAATGAAGTAGACATTTGTCAACAACCTTTGTTCCTTGTTTTTACATTCCAAAATCATTGATCCTTTTCCTTCTATATTGACTGTAGATCCATCTCCAAACTGAATTCTCCCACCTACATTTCTATCAAGACTAGAAAGCATGGACATAGTCCCAGTCATGTGGTTTGATGCTCCATTATCAAGATACCACATATGTTTCTCACAGGACTCCAATTCATACATTGCTGGTACTATTTGCTACTCATGTAGAAATATTTACCTCCTTGTGATCTTGCCTTGAACTATAATCAAAAGAGAAGGCTCTTCCTCATCTATCTGAGTCAAGTTGGTCTCATATTCCTTATTCTTTGAGGTAGGGCACTCTGATGCATAATGCCCATATTCATCGCATTTTAAACATCTGATGTTTGACTTATCTTTCCCTTCACGATTACTATGTTTCGGAGTCCTTTCATTATCACTCTCTCTCCCCTTTCCATTGGGAGTGAATCTTGCGTGATTCTTATCAGTCCGACCTCCTCGATCATTATTGGTTCATCCTCTCTTCGAGCCTTCCTAGCTCTTCTATCTTGATTGCCATTCTGAGAGCGTTAGTAAGAGCTGATCATTCTTTGTTGTTGCGTTTAACTTTGACTTTAGCCCTGTTCTTTCTTCGAACGCCTTGAGTCTACATATGGCTTCAGGTAGCAATAGGGTGTCTAAATCAATGAATTGCTCTATGGAGACCACAATCTGGATGAATTTGTCCAACAATACGTCGAGGAACTAGCGAACAAGAACTGTTTCTTGATATGGGGCTCTAAGACTACTAGCCTTTGTTGATAGTGCTATTAATCTTCTAGCAAACGCGTCGATGTCTTCCCCATCCTTCATCCTCAGATTCTCGAATTCATTTATGAGAGTTTGGAGACATGCCTTCTTCACCCTATAAACACCAACATACCTGGTTTGAAGAGACTTCCAGATGTCCTTGGCTGAAGTTAGCGTTGCGACTTGAAGTACCAAATCTTTTGGTATCGCTTGAAAGAGGTAGGCGATTGTTGTATTTTTCTTCTTTGGATCAATGGTTTCTTTAGCGGGAGGCTCAATCACTTCCTAGAGCCCATGCACGTTGAAAATCGCCTTTATTTTCACAGCCCGAATGGAGTAATTTGTTGTTGTGAGAACTGGATATTGAAGTGGAATTGTGATATTATCTTTTATGGTAACAATTTGATTATTAGGGTTTCCTGCAGTCCCCATCTTCTTCTTCCTACTCTGATAGATTACACCAAATTTGGGATCAGGATCCACTTCTTTTGATCTTGATTCCGCTTTAACTTCAGTTGTTTACCCTCGATTCGTCGATCAATCGTAGAGAGCTTATTCTTCTTTCACCGAAGCTATGATACCAATTAACAAGTCCCAAGAAATCAAACAAGAAATTGTAGATCTATTATTGAAGAAGATGATTGATTACAAAATTACAATCAATGTATTAAACTCAGAACTCAAACTCCTTTATATCTTATTCCCTTGATCAAATCAATTAAAATAGTATTTAACAAACAAAATAAACTTAACACCAAATATACAAGTGACCCCCTCATACTTTGTTCATCTTGACACACTTGAAATTAACTTTTTTAACCAACAAACCCCTACATAAAGCTTAATTATAATGACACGCCAAGCTCATGAAGATAAAAACAAATCCAACACATTATTTCAGACAATGTAACATGCTTCACACAAACTAAAAAAACACTCCATCCAAAATCAAGCAAACCCCTGTCATATAATCTTAAACTCCAAATACTAAAAGATACATGTTTAATTGAGGGGAATGGGTGTTTTTTTTCATTTTACTAAATTTTTATCCTATTAGGTTATCTTAGAAAGGTTTTAATGAGACAATAATCCTATAGTATTAGTTGATTTAGCCGTGAAGAACCAAGTCAACATTATCTACTAGTATAATGTTGATATGGTATGATATAAAATATCTTAAGGTGAGTGTTATTATTCTCTTTTTTTTTACATTGTAAGCCGAGCCTACTATTTATGGCTTTAGGGTTTATTTTGTATATAAATCAATGGTGTCACTAGACGTTACGAGATAGGTCGATTAAGGAGTTGCGAGTATTTGTTCTATGCGGGGAGTACTCGGGGAGTACTTAGATGTGATAAATGATAAAGAAATATATTTTTAAGAAATTATACATATACCAAATATCGTAAGTTCATTAACATTTATAACAATATATGTGAATATCAATATAAATTATAAGGATACATGTTCAAATACTATAATATAATATTTATTCTATAATATTATAGACATGGTAGTCATTTAATAGTTGTCTTTCAATATATGTAGTCGTCATTTAATAATCATCTAATAGTCGTCTTCTAATGAAAAACTATGAAAATTCAACAAAAATCGATGAAAACTAACAAAAATTAACGAAAAACAGCAATGTGTTAAAAGACTAACACATGTGTAAGATATAAATTTCACACATACTTACACTGTATAAGTTACACTTTACACATGCAATTTTACTCTGCGTAACAAAAAAAATCTATATTCTTTAATAAACAAAATTTTTGATTGGACACGTGTTAAAATTTTAAAGCAACACTAAAGCATCTCAATTAAATCTTTTCATATTTAAATTTTATTTTAAACTAGTATTATGTCCAATCGTGTTGTTGTGGGGGCATAAAACCGTGATGAGCAACATTAATGTCACACCATGTCTATCTATTACCAACACCGAAAAAGCCCACAAAAATTATAATAAGGAAAAGAAAACATAGGTGTAGGCGTTCACATTGCGGTGAGTTAACGTGCAAAAGTTAGACCAAAACGTAAAACAAGAAGTGATCGATAAATAGAAAAAATAAGGTAAAAATATTGAACTATATACACACGTTGCGACATGTTAACTCGAAAATATTAGATTAAAACGTAAAACAAAAAACTTGTAATAAACTGAAAGTATATGAGATCAAAGTTGAAAGTAAAAAAATATTATTATTAAATATAAAAGATAACAACTATTAGTGTTAAACTTTAAAAGAAAAAAATAAAAAATACAAAAGTACAACCTATAAAGCATGGAGAACAACTAATGATGCATGATCAAGTTGAAAATTAGTATTATATATATTATCAATTAGGTTAGTATCCCGTGTATTACACATGTTAAATAAATAAAATAATAAATAATTATTAATAAAAATTTATAAATTATAAAACCATGTTTGAAGATAAAATATGATTATAATTGCATATGAATAACTATTTCAAGTAAATTAATAATAGATAGGTTATAGGCAGATAGATATATAGATACATAGATAGTCTAGTTAAACAGATTATAGTTATTAATAAACACGAAAAGTTACAGTACGATATTTTAATATAAGATATATAAAATTATATATACGTACTTGTTTAAGAGATAAAATAATTATACTATTTTTAAATCTTTTATCTAAATAGTTTTATTTTTAAATATTTTTTTTAAGATTTTATTATAGAAATTTATTGTTTATAAAAATCTTATTTATTAAAAACTCAAGTTTCTAATTATTCTGGTTGATGTAATAAAACTACTTTTAGAAAATTCTATATTTGTTATAATTATTTTAAAAAATGACTGATTTAAAATATTTTATTTCAAAAGGTTCAATGTTTTAGAAAATATATGAATTTAAATTTTCTTAATAAAAATTATTTTTAAAAACATAGTTTGTTTTTTAAAAAATACTGATAAGAGAGAAAAGTATATCAATTGACCAAATTAGCTTTTATGAAGAGAGAAAAATTGTTTAAGTGTTTAAATTATTTTAATAACATTTTGGAGGGAAAATAAAGTGAGATGTTTAGAAAAATGAAAAATATTAAAAATATGGTTTAAAAATATAACAAGTGGCAAAAAAAACATTCTTTTATTAATATCTATAGATTATTTTCATTTCCAAAAATATCTCAGTTAAATATCATTTAATTTCTATTAAAGTTTGATATTCCACCAATTAGTTCATTGGTTTTAAATTTAAAATTCAAAGTGGGTAATATTCGGTCAACTATTTTTAATTCTTACAATATTTACCAAATTTAAATACAATAACGATTATGACTTAGTTATAAACTGGTATTAATCCTCACGTTTTGTCGGGAGACATAAAACCGTGTCAAACACTAATGACACATCACCATTATTGACTACCAACACCAAAAATCATAAAAACAGAAAAATAAATCGAATGAAAAGTTGACGAAAAAACGTTATACCACACATGCACGTTACGACGTGTTAACTCGTAAAATTTTGACAGAGACGGAAAATAAAAATTTTGTAAAATGTGAAAAGTATAAAGGAACAAAATTGAAAGTAAATTTTTATTGAGCTTAAATTGTAGAAGATGTAAAAATATTGGGTTAGAGTAAAAAAGTTAAAGATTAAAAAAATAAAAACAAATTGGGTACAATCCATAAAACATAAAATACAACTTACAATGCATAGAAAACTTGCTAATTAGTATATCTATACTTATTAATAAAACAATAACTTTAGTGCCACATGTCATTCTCTTAAGCCTCTATTTATTTTAATTCCCGCCTAAATATGTATCTGTTTTTA
>BJCM01209215.1:0-45876 GCA_018326385.1 Flaveria bidentis | reverse complement strand
AGTTGATGTAGACTTCTTCAGTTGTTATGATGTCTGTGGGACTTAAAGGTTTTTTTGATCTGGCTCATTAGTTCTTTTGGTCCAATAGACCCTAAATTTTCAGCCAACATAAACCAAGAATTTAGGATGTTTTTGTCCAAACACAACACAATCAACCATTTGATATCTTTCTTTCAAGGTTTAATCACAAGCATGTTAGATATAACCTTGAAAGGTTGGGGATTTATAACATCACCACAAAACAGCCCCTATAAGGTTGTTAAAGCCCCATAAAACCAATTTTACAAGGACAAATGAAACTAGTCATCCTCATATCTGGCTCTAGATGCCAATGTTGGGTTTGTTGGACAATATCAAAGTAGTTTAACCATTTAAACATGAAAACACAGCGGATTAAAACCTTAATATTATCATTAGTAATCTGAAAAATTAAGGCTAATAACATTTTAACAAATCTTATGAGAATGTTTCAGGATCTAGTCCTGATTGGCTGGTTCTGGTCCTGATTGGTTGTTTGATCTTGATTTAGTTACCAACTATTTTAACAAATCTTATGAGAATGTTTCAGGATCTACAGATATCTTACCCACACGTGATCCAGACCCAAGATTTGAACGTAGAAGACCTTCAAGCCATATATCTTCGGCTCTAGTTGTAACCACTTCTTCAATGTTAGATCTAAATTTCTCTAATTTAGATCTCTCTAAGCAACTTGCTGTGATCCCTCAACTAAGGATCAACAAGTCCCTTCCCACAAGAAACATCATAGGAGATGTTGACACAGGGGTAAGAACAAGAGGACAAACCCATGAAGAAAATGTTTCTCTTCACTCTTGTTTCTTATCTCAAATAGAGCCAAAGATAGTTGATGAGGCTCTAAAGGATGGAAGTTGGGTTGAAGCTATGCAAGAGGAGCTACTTCAATTCAAAAGACAGAAAGTTTGGAATCTTTGTCCTCTTCCTTATGGGAAGACTACTATTGGAACCAAATGGGTGTTTAGGAACAAGAAGGATGATATAGGCATTGTCCTAAAAAATAAAGCTAGACTAGTTGTTCAAGGATACACATAAGAAGAAGGAATTGACTACACTGATATCTTTGCTCCTGTAGCAAGACTAGAAGCTGTTAGGATATTCTTGGCATTTGCTACATCCAAGAACTTCAAGGTCTATCAACATGATGTCAAGTGTGCTTTTCTTTATAGGGGGATTGATGAGGAGGTTTATGTCAAACAACCACCTGGTTTTGCAGATCTTAATCATCCTAATTATGTCTGTAAGCTTGATAAGGCTCTTTATGGGCTGTATCAGGCACTCAGGAAATGGTATGAGACTTAGTCCCAGTATCTCTACAAGCATGGCTACAGAAAAGGTACTATAGATGGAACTCTCTTCATCAAATGATAGGGAAATTACATAATGCTTGTTCAAGTGTATGTGGATGAGATCATCTTTGGATCAACAAATCCAAAGCTCTACAAAGACTTTGAGAAGCTGATGAAGCATAAATTTGAAATGAGTGCCATAGGGGATCTCAATTTCTTTATGGGAATTCAAGTGAAGCAAGTTGAAGATGGCATCTTCATTAGTCAGTCAAAGTATGTTCAAGACATAATCAAAAGGTTCAACATGACTAACTGTAAGATTGCTAAAACACCCATAGCTAGAAACCACTCCCTTGGACCTGATCTTGAGCGGGAGTGTGTAGATGAACACTTATTCAGGGCTGTGATTGGGTCTCTTATGTATCTTACAGCTAGTAGGCCTGATATCATGTTTGCTACATGTATTTGTGCAAGATATCAAGCCAACCCTAAGATGTCTCATCTTATTACTGTCAAAAGGATTCTAAGATACCTCAAAGGTGCTTCAACAATTGGTCTGTGGTATCCTAAGAGTTTTGACTTCAATTTGTATGCATATACAGATAGTGATTATGGTGGTTGCAACATGACTGCAAAGTCTACATCTGGAGGGATATTCCGTTTCTTGGTGGAAGGGTTGTCTCATGGAAATGCAAGAAACAATCATGTGTCTCTATATTAACTGCTGAAGCTGAATACATTGCTGCTGCAAGCTGTTGAGATTAAGTGCTTTGGATTCAAAATTAGATGCTTGACTATGGGTTAAACTTCAATGAGACTCCCATTCATATAGAACAAAACAGTGCTATCTCTATCATAGAGGATCTTGTGCAGCACTCAAGGACTAAACACATCAACATCAGGTATTATTTAATTAGATATAATTTTGAAAAGGTATTAATTAAACTGGACAAAGTTCACACAAATGAACAATATGCTGATCTGTTCATAAAGGCCTTTTATGAATAGAGATTTAAATATCTAATATTAGCTATTGGGATGATAAACTTTGAGTAGATATTTCTTAAAACTAATTCTTATTATTTCTTAAAATCTGTGTGTCCTATGTTGTCTAGTTCATCACCTTCATAAGCTTATGTTTTCGTTGGACGGAAACTTTGTGACCATTTTCCTTAGAATTCTGAAAACTTTGATCCTTTGGAAGATATGTTTTGACCTTCGGAAGAAACTTATGCCTTTAAAACAAATAACTGACCAAGTAACTTACTTTCATAAGAAATTTCTGAAATATCTTCCGAAGCATAGGGGCTTATATCTTTTCAAGGACAACTTTCATCCAAAGCAAATTAATTCTCGGAAGCTTTGTTCCCTTGAACAAAATTTCAAATCTTAATTTTCTTTCCATGGCAAAATTCTCAAAATCCTTAGGAAGTTCTTCCGAAGTAATGTTAGCTTCGGAAGCTTTTTCATTAAAACTTCCGAAGATAATTTGCCTTTGGAAGCTTTTTGACTTCCTAGAAAACTACTTTTTGAGCAAAAGCAAGCAACTTTTTCAGAGGTGGGACCGACTTACGGATTTCAAAGTTTATCCTCTTTCATTAACTTTGTCCTATAAACCCAACGGTTTCTCCTCTTTCTATCATCTCCTTCTTTCCTCTAGACCTAAAAACCCAAACTTTTCTCTTAAATTTCTTTCTTTCATCTTTCTTCATCCTTAAGCTCTCTCAAAATGGCCAATCTTCATCACAGAAATGAC
Organism: Flaveria bidentis; assembly: GCA_018326385.1. Classification (NCBI taxonomy): domain Eukaryota; kingdom Viridiplantae; phylum Streptophyta; class Magnoliopsida; order Asterales; family Asteraceae; genus Flaveria; species Flaveria bidentis. Next base: position 42,795 of record BJCM01209215.1, on the reverse strand, counting down.
TCGAACTTTTCCATGCAGTTACACAGGCAACACAACTAGGTTGCTCTGTAACACTCTGAGAAAGATCCACATTTCTCAGAGGTTTGTCGTTTCTTAGCTCTGTCAAACTACTTCACCTCCCTAACCATTGATCCTACTCTTTACGAGGATCAACTGCTAGAATTTTGGAAGACCTGCCAAGAGGTCGTGATGGATGGGGAGAAGGCAGTGTCTGCCATAGTACAAGGGAGAACAGTCTTTATCACTCCGGTCTCAACATGCATCTTTAGCTGGATGATGAAGAAGGTGAGGTGTTCTTCCCTAAGTAAGCTGTTAACCAGTCCTTCGCATAGATGGGCTATGAAGGACACTTCTCTGTCAAGACCTTCAGGAAAGGGAATGTCTCATCACAATGGAATTCCTACTCTATGTGGTTATCAACAGTTTATCAAACAAGCATGGTGGATGGTACCAGATTCCTAAACATCTCTCCTTCATTGTTCATGGGATAGTTCAGGGAGTCAAGTTCAGGTACTCTTAGTTTGTTTACACTAATCTGTTTGCAAACTTGGACTCCTTAGAGTACTACATGTTCCCTAGATATGTTCATTCTTAACTATGAACTGGGCTCTAGTTAAGGGGAACAAGTAATACTCTTAAATTGGGACAGATGAAGCCCAACATCTTTAAAATATTAAGAAAGCCCACTATTGGCTTCTCTGGGTTAGAAACAGCCCTTGTCCCAAAAATGTTAGAGCTTATTGCTCAAGGTGACAACCTAGCAGCACCAGTTAGTATTGAACCCATACCTTTTACATTCCAACCACCTCAACAACCACAAATCACCCTCACCTACCAAAGAAAACACAAATGAAGCCCTACTCAGACTACTCAGTCTGTGCAGACCCCTATATACTCACCCACACAGGCAGAAGTGGACACTGGAGCTCCCACTTCTCTTGAGGAGCAGACCACTCCTATTCCTTCAATAATCAGTTCTAAGTTTCCTCATGCTTAGCCTGATGAGCTGTTAAGCCCAAATACCTTAAGCCATCACTCTGATCAACCTTCAGGGGACAGTTACCATCCCTCGCCTTTGGACTTAAACCAACCAATTCCTAACCTTGACTTCTATACTAATGAAGATTTAGGTTTCACTGAGTACCATGATTCTCTCTTCTTTTCCCCTACTCAAAGAGAGATGAGTGCTCCTTAATCTCCTACTTCTAGACCACATCAGTCACCCATTATTGAGGTGGACACATCTAAACATTTTCAGTATGTCCATATGGAAGAGGCTCTCACTTTTGCAAGTGATTCCATCATTAAGACCTCAACCATGGCAACTCTGCCCATTGACACCTCAACTGAGGCTATGAGTGAAGAGAGGAAATCTAGCAACCAAGAACCATAAGCTGATGGTGAGAGTTAGGACTTTGGTCTAATTCTCTCATCCCCCAATGATTCTTCTGATGAAGATGAGGGGAATCGAGACTAAAGGTGCAAAAACTGTCACAAACATCCACCGATTTAGTCTCCAAGGTTAGTCATCTTGATTCTCAAGTGACTACCTTGCAAAACAGGGTCAATGATCAGCAACTTGAGATTTCTTATCTCAGGGACAAACTAGCTGGGAGACCTTGAAGAGGAGCTCAACCAGGAACACAAGAACCTGTGAGTGTGTTTGACCTAACTCCTAGCTCACCTATGCAAGTGGGTGATGCTACCAAAAAGCGGGAGAAAGTCATTACAGTCACAAAACCTGGGAGTTCTTCAGAGAGTGTGGACATTAAGGACTCAACATCCTCACTTGCAATTGTGCACACTCAACAACTTCCTCAAGTTCACATTGATGTGGACTCTGTAGACTCCAACATACAGAGTCTGTTTAAGGAAGGAATACAAAAGGCTATGTCATCTCCACCAACGTCAAATCACATTATTGGGTGGAGGTATGACAACAACAGAAAAGCCCTCATCATTGTTAGTGTTCAAGGGCAGTAAGAGGTCTTCAACTTTCAAACCTTGAACTTATATAAAGGTCTGGATCTATTCAACATGCCATTTGTCAATCAAAGCCAATCAAGACAAGCTGACAGGCTGGCTCAAAGAATCCAATACAGGATCACTACAGAGTTCAGCTTCAGAAGGAGACTAAGGCAATCAAGCAATGCCATCGGTCAACTAGATGTTGAGGCATACCCTAAGATTAGTTTCATAGGAGAAACCTTGAATGAAGGCCCAGTAGCAGAACCTGAGAGCCCTATCTCATCATCATCAACTGCTTCAGAGATTCATACCCTTTTTGAGACACCTGTTGGTGATAGTGCTTCTCAACCTCTCTCTGGCCAGAGCTTAGAAGCTACATCAAGCAATGAAGGCCAAAACTCTCTCCACCCTGAGTCACAAAGGTTTGTGAGTGACAAAAGGAAAAGAAAGATGACATCTGAGGAGATTGAGGAGGATGAGAGAGAGAGGAAAAGGAAGCTGAGTGGAGAAAGTTCCTTTTTGGGTCTGCAAGACTCATGGAAACTGCCATCTATACGGCCCGCAGACCAAACACTCAGGATGATGAGTTGAGGGCAGTTAGGATCAATTACTTGCAGACAAGGAACTATGACATTGACAATGTCATTTCTCTCCTCATAGAGGAATTGAATGTACTGGTTGACATGGAAAGGTCAAAAGAGAAGAAAGATGCAGAAGATGCTGAGCTATTGGTACAAATGAAAGAATATAGAAGAAAGAAAAGATTATATAAGCATGTGTCTACTCTCTCCCCAGTTCAAGAAAGTCCAGCACATGAGGATGTGGTTCAACAAGAACCTCAGGTAGATAGAGAAGAATACAAGATCAAAATGATCAACTACCTGAATGCCACAGGTCTCTATCAGGCAAATGCACTTCTTCCCTTATCCTATGACTATGTTCAGTTCGAGTATCTCAAACAACTTGAACTCGAGATTGTCAAGGAAAGAAAGACCACTAAAAGGAAGCTAAGGGAAGAAGCTCCTAAGTCAAGAGCCATCATCCAGGAGAGCATGAAGAAGTCTATAGACAAGCAGAGGATGATGAGCTTCTTGAAACTATAAGGATTCTCTGGAAGGAGACTTGGCCCTATGTCTCTCTCCACTATGGATGAGCATATCAGGGTAATCAAGCAGAAGATCAAGAGTGAAGAGCTGATTAACTTACACTCCCCTCCAAGTCAAGCTCCACCTGAAGTGGAGGTGAAGATTGAACAACCTGAGACAACACAACCTGAACCTCCTGCTAAATCTCAGCAAGCTTCATCTTCTGATCCACAGCCGGGTTAGACTTCCGCTCCTTCTGAACTTGTAAGAGAGGAAGACCTAACTAAGAAAGACAAAGAAGATCAATCAGGTGCTGCAGGCCAGTCTTCTCGGTTAAAAAGAACAAAGAGAAAGAAAAGGATGGCTTCAAATCCAAAAAAAAGAAGAAGAAGAAAGAAACATCCTTTTTTGAACCACAGGATGAGTCAGAACATCCTAAGGATGTGCAGTCAGAGGATGCTCCATTATCTCCAAATCTAGCAGCTCCTCTTGCATTAAGTAGACCCATCCTATCCTATGAATACACCACAAATCCAGAAGGTGGCATGTCATTAGAGATCATGGCATTGAGGATGTATACACATAAAAAGACATGTTCAATCTGCCTCTACATGATCTCTTTGACATGAGAAGACACTTTGACAGTTGGAGGGATCCTGATCATCTCATGAAGAAAAGGATGGTCATTATTCTAATAAGGACTATCAACATCTAAAGTATTCAAGTGTTTTGGTAGCATCAGCCTAGGGGGAGTTTGTAAAGATTATATGAAGAGGTTGATGCAACCTAAACACCCAAAGTCTTTCCTATATTCAGGAACATGAGTACTAAAGAAGAATGCTTCGGAAGTTTCATACAAGCAATCAAAATATTCTAAATGTGAAATCTTCCAAAGCCAAGACCAATATCTTCCGAAGCCAAAGATGAAGTCTTCCGAAGCTTCAAAGACAAAGTCTTCTAAAGCCAACACTTGAAGATAGATTTCTTCCAAAGACATTTAGCATGCATGCTTTAATAGATGTACTTTACATAAAGTTGGATACCTTTCCGCTGCAACTCTGTAAAGTCACCAACTTTTACAAGTTGGTGAAAAGGTCCATACTTTTAGTAACTGTACATTGAGGTCTTGAGTGTGTAAACTTTCTACTTCATGTACTTTATCCTTTTTGTAATAGATTAGGATGTGAGTTATGGCATGTCATAGTCGCTAGTCAAAAGGCAATCTGCCTTTTAACTCTACAATTGATTTTCTTTTGTGTCTAGTCAAATGTATCCAGCTGGCCTTCAAAGTATGGCCAGCTGTAGGATGTAGTATATGTATCTTAAGTACTTGTAACTTTATTTTATGCTTTGTAACACTTGTAATAGAACTTGAGAATGCAATATACTGCAATCTTGAAAACTATCTCCTTGTGTATCTTGGTCTCTTGTTCTAATCTCCTTGTGTATCTTGGTCTCTTGTTCTGTCTCATATTTACTTGTGTTCTTAGTGTCATTACTTGAGGTTAACCAGTTTCACGGTTTGATTAGTTGAGTGTTCTTAACCAACTCTCCTCTTTGTGTTGTTGTGTTGTTGTTGCATACCCTTCACCAGTCCTGCAAACTTACTCTTCACCCTTGAAGACTTGGACTGTATCTATCTAGATGATCTAGAGTATATAGAGATAGTTCAACACATGGCTCTTTTCACTCATAGAGCCAATGAAGTTGTACAAAAAAACAAGGAGAAAGTTTCCTAGCAATGCAGCCAATGGAAAGTTTGGGCTACATAAAAGCAAGGTAAATTGTTACAACTATAACCAGAGGGGATACTTTGCTAGCATGTGCAAGGCATGAAGAGCAAATGGTGGAGAGACTCAATTCAAACCAAACTACACTAAGAGAGCTCCACAAAATGAGAGCCAAAGCAGCAAGTTGTAGTTGTTATTGAAGAAGGAGGCTTTGACTAGAGCTTTGAGGTGGAAGATGCATCTCTAAATCAAGCACTCATGGCTGACCATGATGAAGCCAAGGTATTGGAACATCTTTGCACTTCTGAATGTATTGTTAAACTTAATAGATACGAGTCCTACAACTTAGAGATGAGATCTGATCTTGAGTCCTTGAACATCTTAAAATCAGATTTCAGAAAGGCTAAAAATGATTATAAGTTAAAGATAGAGGACTTATAGAAAACCGTTTCAGTTCATAAACATGAGCACACCAATTATAGGACTTAGATCAAGGATCTCATAACCAAGTTGACTGAATGTCAGGCTAAGCTTCTAATTAGCAAAGCCAAGAAAGAAAAATGTGTTCTTGAAGAAAAGACCTTCAAGAACATGAAATCCTCATCGTTGCATGCAAAAGTGTTTTATTAGAATAAGAAGGGACCGGGATCTTGTGCAATAGCTCCTCCAAACACAATCTTGTCTGTAAGATCTCCTAGGTGTGGAACTTGTGATAATGAGCTTCCCCTTATAAACCCTTTAACTAAAGAGGATGAAGAGGATATGATAAAGAATGGCTTTGAGAAGAGTGAAGAAGAGCATTCTAAGAAGGGTCATCATCCCTCTAAGGAGAGTAAAGCTGTTGGGATGACCAAGTCCAAGAGAAAGAACTGATCAAAAAGAGCAAAAGAAAAGCAAGGAAGGCTTAGGAGATCAAGGACACCTTCAGCTCTTCAAAGAAACAAGTCTTTGTTTCTACAAAATTTGAAGTGCTTAAAAATGAGGACAAAAATTTGAACTCAAACAACAAGAGTTCTAGTTCATATCCAAGTCATCCTATCACTATGAAGAAGGCTGATAAGTTGTGCACCACTATTGTACAACATGAACCATCAAGCTCCAAAGGTAGTTCAAACCCCACAAGAATTGCCACATCATTTGAGAAGATGAAGATGGGGATTGAAAGTGATCAAGTTCATCCATGTTCTCAGAAGAATACTCTTAGAAGGAAGAAAATGGACTATGTTATGTGTGGGAGTACCTCTCATCTTGCTAAAAATTGTATCTACAATCCAAAGAGTGCTCTACACATCATAAAGAAAAAAATTATAAGAATCTAGAGAACAAGAAGAAGAAGAAAACTTCAAAAGGAAAATATGTGTCCTTTGGAAGCTCCAAAATTAAGAAGAAGGCAAGTGGAAAATTGACTTCGGGAGAAAATTTGGTCTTGGAAGAAAGGAATACTTCTAAAGCACTGAAGTCTATTGCAGTGCTAGCAGGATCTTCCAAAGGACTAGTCATAAAAATTTCCGAAGCCACAAAAGCTTCTGAAGTTTTGAAGGTCAAGTCCAAACTTCCAATGGTGGTGTGGAAGACAAAGAAAGACCAAATGACTGAGAGTTCTCCATCAACAAAAACAAGAAATCCTCAAAGCACAACTATAGGATCTATTATTGCTTCATTACCTTCTACTTCTTTTGATGAGCCCAAGACCAATGAGGCTTGGTTTTCTAAATGTAACTAATTATTTTCTTTATGCTAGAGCAGCTCAAGACAAACAAAAATGTCTAGATCATTGATAGTGGTTGTTCCAGGCACATGACAGGAAATAGGTCACTACTCCAAAATTTTGAAAGAATTGATGGAGGGCCAGTTGCTTTTGGAGGAGATGATCTCTTTGATATGAGTAGACACTATGAGAGTCTAAGTGATCTTGATCATCTTATGAAGAAAGGGATGGTCATTATCATGTTGAGGACTGCTAATATTTGAAGTCTTCGAGTGTTTTGGTAGCACCAGCCTAGGGGGTGTTTGTAATTTTTCATATAAGCCTGATGCAACCCAAAACATATAAATTCTCTCCTACATGCTATTATCTGATGTACTTTTACCATAAAGCTGGACCACCTTTCCGCTGCAACTCTGATTAGACACCAACTTTACATGAGTTGGTGAAAGGTCCACATTTTTGGTAACAGTACATTGAGGTCTTGACTCTGTACTTTCTACTTTATGTACTTTTATCCTTTTTGTAATATATTAGGATGTGAGCTATGGCACATCATAGTCACTAGTCAAAAGGCAATCTGCCTTTTGACTCTACATTGATTTTGTTGTTGTCTAGATCATGTATCTAGCTGGGCTTCAAAGTATGGCCGGTTGTAGGTTGTGGTATAAGTATATTTGGTCATTGTATCTTATTTTCATTGCTTTGTAAACACTTGTAAGGAACTATGGAGAAATATATATCATCCTTGAAAGCTAATTACTTGTGTTGTTCTATTCTTGTTCTGTCTCTTTATTACTTGTGTTTCGTAGCTCTCATATGAACTGGTTTTCTAGTTCCCCATTTGATCTGTTATTGAATACTCTCTACTTTTGTTGTTGTGTTGTAAAAGTACATTGCACCCTTCTAATGGTCCTAAAAATAGCTACCATTTCCAACATTAAAGATGCACCATTTGAAGCCTTATATAGAAAAAGTGTAAAGATCCCATTTGTTTTATAGAAATAGGGGATGCTAAGTTGACTAAAATCGATATTATTCTGGAAACCACTGAGAAAATCCAACAAATAAGAAATGACTGAAGACTGCCCAAGATAGACTGAAGAGTTATACAGATAAAACAAGGTGGCCTTTAAAATTTATAGAAGTAGACTATGTAATGCTAAAAGTCTCACCATGGAAAGGAGTGATGAGATTCGGTAAACACGGGATGTTAAGTCCCAAGTATATTGAACCGTTCAAAATCATCGCAAAAATCAGTACAGTTGCATACAAGTTAGAAATACCTAAAATCTTAATAGTTATTCATGATACTTTTTATATATCATACCTAAGGAAATGTTTGGCAGATGCAACTCAAGCAGTGTTACGAAAGTACATGCAAGTAGACGAGAAACTAAGCTTTCCATAAAGACCGTTAAAGTTTCTTGATATTCAAGAGTGAAAATTAAGAAAGAACATAATTCCACTAGTATCAGTTCAGTGGTAAGGTCAGATGAATTTCCATAAAGACCCAAGGTGAAAATTAAGAAAAAAATCTTTTAATAGGAGGAGAATGTAACATCTCGAGCATTTGGATCGTATGTAATAGTCAAAATACAAGCAATATGAATTTCGCATTTCATATATTGTCAAGCAAGTAAGTAATGAGTAAATTGCCTATTTGAAATTTGAAGTTTTAGATGAAAATTTTATGTTATAAGAGACCGTTTGAATATAATAATAATATATTATATTCGAACCACCTCTATTTTTTACAAAACATAGGTTGACTCGTAGAGAAAAATAAGCTCGTCACGATAGCTTATTCAATATTTTTATAAAAATTTACACATTAAAAGTTATAAGACAAAAACGAAGTAAGTAATTCAATTAATTATGTTAAGTAAGCATGCTGGCTAGCAGCTCAAGGAACTTTTTTACCAACCATCTTCCTACCTTATAAATAAAAGTCTTAAGGTCGAATTTAAATTATAAGTTTCTTTGGGAACACTGTAATATTAAGAGAATCTTGAGTTTGAAATAACCCGTTGAGTATTGTTATTACACGTTTTTAGAGATCGAGTAAGGGCTCTAATAGGGGAGACTCTATGTCAGGACCATGTACGTACGGAATACTAATAGATTCTGCGTGAAACAAGATCAAATAGTGCCGAATCCTATTTGATTGGCGATCCAATCAGTGAGAACGTTAACCCGATCGATATAAGAATGAATTAAACGTTAAGAATAAGTAGGAATCGATCAAGAACAAACTTTGAAGTTGGATTGGCTGTCTTGGACGTTCTGGACGGCTAGGGTTTATGAATATACTCAAGTGTTTCAATAAGTTATGAAGTGTTTCTGAATTGTTATGTTTTTCCATGAATTAAGTGTTATTTATAGGTTTGTAGTTTTCATTGGTACGACTGAACCATTAGCATGGTTTAGTCGTGCGACTAAATCATGCGATTGAGTCATACGCACGACTGAAGGTTCAGTCGTGCTATTGAGTCAATCTTATGTCTATCATACGACTGATCCAGTTTCCCTGTTCAGTCGTGCGACTGGTCCATAAGCATGATGTAGTCATGCATATGGTCCATAAGTATGGTCCATTAGCATGAATACTCACCTGACTAGGTTGAACACATTTCTCAATCATTATTGACTAAGAACTATGCACAAAAACGTTAAACCTATATAATAAGTTCATACATACGAATTATACTTAACACAATAATAATATGAAATAATTAAACATTAATAAACATCAACCACATATTATATTTCATTCAACCACTACATTACACATGTGTAAGACATGAAAAACTTTTATATTTAAGCACATAAACTAAGAACATCATGTATCTACACTGTACATCAAATTGTTTTAGATAATTTTAGCTATGTTCTCATTTAATTATATCTTTAGTTATTATAGTCATTTTTATTATTATGGTTATCATTATTATCATTATTATTATTGTTATTAATTATTATAATTATTATTGTTCTTATTATTGTTATTATTAGTGTCACTATTATTGTTATTATTATTGTTATTATTATTGTTATTATTATTGTTATTATTATTGTTATTATTATTTTTATTATTATTCATATTATTATTGTTATTATTATTGTTATTATTATTATTATTATTATTATTATTATTATCGCTACTACTACTACTATTACTATCACTATTATTATTATTATATTTATTATTATTGCCCATTTTTAACCTAAAATCGCAATTTTATACGTCCAATCTCTTAGTTTGTCATCCATGAGGCTATATCTAAGCCTTTTACATGTTTTCATACATAAAAATGTGACCTTTATGCCATTCTTTGCAACTTTTCAAAACCCAAAACCCTAGAATCCGAGTTTGATCTACAGAAGGGTTTAAAGGCCAATTCTTACCTAGATTTGTTGCTCCGTTCTTATGGTTTGATGCTACAACACCAAGATCTTCAATCTCTTAACCTTTGAAGCTCCAAATCTTGAGTTTTCTTTACTTTCTCTCTCTACTTTCTCTTTCTATGAATTTGGGAGGCTAGGGTTCAAATGAGGGAGATGGTGGTTGGTTAGATGGGTTAAAGGGCTGATTATGGGCCCTTAATCACTTAGGCTCTTGCCTATAAGCCTAATTTAGCCCATAACCTATTTCCTTCCTTTATTAAATACCCACTAATTAAGCTCATTATCCTTGATGATTCGTTTTGACTTTTCTGGGTGTTAGAAGTCTCCCCCACTTATTTGGTTTTCGTCCTCGAAAGTTCTCAGTCATCAAACAATTGAGGATAAAATTTCCTCATCTCCTTCTCGGTCTCCCACGTAGATTCTCATCCTTTTCTATGTCTCCACTGTACTCATACTAACAGAACCACTTTATTACGTAAGTGCTTCTCTTTCCAATCAACGATGGCCACCGACTACTCTACATAGTTCAGTCTTTATCGACTTCATTGTCTTCTAATGGTACAATTGCATTATTTTCTACAAGACATTTCCTAAGATGAGATACAAGGAACGTAGGGTGAATTCCACTCAACTCATTAGGTAGTTCTAATTTGCAGGCCACTTCCTCTACCCTCACGACAATATGGAATGGCCCTATGAACTTTGGGCTTAACTTTCCTTGTTTTCGAAACCTGATGATCCCTTTCCAGGGAGATACTTTGAGCATAACCTTTTCACCAACCTCAAACTCTATTGGTCTACGCCTCTTATCAGCATAAGACTTCTGGCGATCCTTTTCGGATTTCATAAATGCCTTAATCTTATCTAACTTCTCAGTTGTGACCTTAATCACTTTAGTACTTCCCAATTCCTTTTGCCCGATGTCACCCTAACACATGAGCGTTCAACACTTCCTTCTGTACAACATCTCATAAGGTGGCATACCAATGCTGGCATGCTAACTATTATTATATAAGAATTTCGTCAATGGTAAGTTCTCATCCCAACTTCCTCCAAAATCGATTACACACGCTCGTAGCATGTTCTCTAATGTCTGAATCGTTCTTTCTGACTGACCATCCGTCTAGGGGTGGTAAGCGATACTAATATATAGTCTAGTCCCCATTGAGTCGTGAAACCTCTTCCAGATGTTCGATGTGAACCGCATGTCCATATCCGAAATGATAGACACTGGCAAGCCGTGACGAGCCACGATATCCTTGATAAATATCTCTTTAAACCTCTCATAAGAAAATGTCTCACGAATTGGTAGGAAATGGGTGCTCTTTGTTAAACGGTCAACAATCACCCAGATCGTGTTGCTTCCTCTCGGCGTGCGAGGTAGCTTCGTGATGAAGTCTATTTTCATGTGTTCCCATTTCCATTCAGTGTTATCCAAAGGCTGGATTTTCCCTTATAGCTATTGGTGCTCTACCTTCGCTAGCAGACAAGTCAGGCACTTGCTCACGTACTTAGCCACGTCTCGCTTCATTCCCGGCCACCAGTAATCTTTCTTCAGATCTTGATACTTTTTTGTGGCACCAAGATGAATGGAATATCGAGTTTTGTGAACCTTATCCATGATCTTCCCCCTCAGATCCCCATAGAGAGGGATCCATATTCGCCCAGATCGGGTTCTAATACCCATGGTGTTTTCCCCTAAATCCGAAACTTGTCCTTTCATCCTTTCAGAGTTGAATCTGTTCTCTCTTAATTCCTCATCCTAAAACTCCCTCACTTTTTTCATAGCAATAGGCGTCATGATTATCTGGTAAGCCCTAACCCGAATTGGTTCACGTCGTCCCTTCCAGCTAAGGGCGTGAGCAACCACATTGGGTTTGCCTGGATGATAATGAATTTCGCAATCATAATCCTTGATCACTTTCAACCACCTCCTCTGCCTCATGTTGATTTCCTTTTATTCGAAGAAATACTTCAGACTTTTATGATCAGTGAAGATGGTGCACTTCACCCCTTACTAATATTGCCTCCAAGTCTTCAATGGAAACACCACCTCAGCCAACTACAAATCATGGGTGTGATAATTGGCCTCATGGACCATTAATTGTCTTGAAGCATATGCTATCACCTTCCCTCATCGCATCAACACACAACCCAATCCTACATAAGAGGCATCCGAGTAGACTACCAGATCCTTGTTCCCTTTAGGTAACGTCAACACAGGGACTTGAGTTAACCTCATCTTCAGTTCCAGGAAGGCATTCTCTTGATCAGTACCTCATTCATACTTGCATCCTTTCGAGTAAGCTTAGTCAAAGGATAAGATATCTTGGAGAAATCCTGGATAATTGTCCTAAAGTAACCTTCCAGGCCTAAGAATTGCAAATCTCGAATGGTGTCTTTAGAGGTTCTCATTGCATCACCGCTTCAACACTCACAGGATCCACCCTGAAGTCGAGTTAAAAATAGATTTGATTCCGGGAGCAAACCCTATGGCTAAGTCACTATATCGACTTGCACCATTGGAAATGAAAGAGCTATCTAGTCAACTTCAAGTACTATCCGAGAAGGTTTTTATTCATCCTAGCTCTTCGCTTTGGGGTGCACCCGTTCTTTTCGTGAAGAAGAAAGATTGGTCGTTTGGTATGTGTAACAACTATCATGAACATAACAAGCTTACTATCAAGAACCGCTACCCTCTCCCTCGTATTGATGATTTGTTTGACCAATTTCAAGGAGCTTCCATTTTCTCAAAGATTGACTTATGTTCTAGTTATCATCAATTGGGAGTCCATGATGATAATATCCTAAACACAACATTTTTAACTCGATATGGGTACTATGAGTTCATGGTTATACATTTTGGTTTAACAAATGCTCCTGTTATCTTCATCGATCTCATGAATCGAGTATGAGTTTTGGCTTGAGGAAGTCCAATTTGTAGGACACGTGGTGAATAGCCAAGGAATTCACGTTGACCCTGCAAAGATGGAAGCTATGAAGAATTCGTATGTTCCTACAACTCCAACCGAAGTTCGCTCTTTCCTTGGTCTTGTTGGTTGTTACCGATGATTCATTTCTAACTTTCGAGAATCGCAAAGCCGCTTACTTCTTTGACACAAAAGAATAAACCATTCGAGTTGGGGTCCGAGCAAGAAGAAGCTTTTGAAGCGTTAAAGCACAAGTTGTGCAATGCTCCCATCTTGACCCTACCTGATGGAAACAACAATTTCACCGTGTATTGTGATGCATCTAAAAAAGGCCTTGGTTGTGTTCTCATGCAACGAGGAAAGGTCATAGCTTATGCATCAAGACAATTGAAGGTCCACGAGCTTAGTGTTGTAGTTTTTTCTTTGAAGATTTGGAGGCACTACCTTTATGGAACACAATGTATAGTCTACACCGATCACAAAAGCTTTAAACACATTTTTAATCAAAAAGATCTCAATATGAGACAACGTCTTTGGGTGGAGTTGATTAGTGCTTGCAAATGTGACATTCGTTACCATCCTTGTAAAGCAAATGTTGTAGCCGATGCACTAAGTTGAAAAAATCATAACAAGACGATCTCGTTCCAAGAAATTCGCGATTGACATCAATGGTGTGACACTTTGGGAGAGTAAGATACCAAGATTCATATAGATGTCAACGAGACTACCGTGCTACTACAAAATTTGAGGATCGAAAGTAACATCAAGTCTAGTATTTTAGAGGCTCAACAAGCGGTATAACAAGAAGGAAGGTTAAGAGAAGAATTGGAGCATAATCTTTTAACTCAATTAGAAACAAAACCCAATGGATTAATGTACTTCATGAATCGAATTTCGGGTTCCAAATTGTGATAACCTTTAACATGAATGAAGCTCATCAAACTCGTTATTCTATTCATCCTGGCTCCGATAAGATGTATATGGACCTATGTGGTCAATATTGGTGGCCTGGAATGAAGAAAGACATAGCGACTTAGGTAGCTAAGTGCCTTATGTGTAAGAAGGTTAAAGCCGAACATCAACGTCCAAGTGGATTACTTGAACAACCCGAGATTCCTAAATGGAAATAAGAACACTTATCCGTGGACTTTATAACTAAACTATCACGTACCTCTCGGGGTCATGATAGGATATGGGTGATTGTTGACGGATTGACCAAGTCGGCACATTTTATACCCATACGAGACACTTATAAGACATCAAGGTTGGCACGTATAAACATTGATGAAATTGTAAGTTGTCATGGGGTACCTTTGCACATCATATCCAACCGAGACGCTTGCTTCACTTCACAGTTTTGGTCGTCTATGCAAGATCTCTTGGGTACTCAATTGGATCGAAGTATGGCTTAGCATCCTCAAATGGACGATCAAACCGAGCGAACTATCTAAACCTTGGAGGATTTGCTACATCTTTGTGTCCTTGACTTTGGTGGTGATTGTGATACGCATTTACTGCTCGCAAAAATTTTGTTTAACAATGTAGAGATTATATGAAGAGGTTGATGCAACCCAAATACCCAAAGTCTTTCCTGCATGCATGCACATGAGTACTGAAGAAGAATGCTTCGGAAGTTTCATACAAGCAACATAAATATTCTAAGTGTGAAATCTTCCAAAGCCAAGACCAATATCTTCCGAAGCCAAAGATGAAGTCTTCAGAAGTTTCAAAGACAAAGTCTTCCAAAGCCAACACTTGAAGATAGATTCTTTGATAGACTTTTAGCATACATGCTTTATCTGATGTACTTTACATAAAGTTGGATACATTTCCGTTGCAACTCTGTAAAGTCACCAACTTTCACAAGTTGGTGAAAAGGTCCATACTTTTAGTAACTGTTCATTAAGATCTTGAGTCTATAAACTTTCTACTTCATGTACTTTATTCAGCTTGCCTTCAAAGTATAGCCGGTTGTAGGATGTAGTATATGTATCTCAAGTACTTGTAACTTTCTTTTATGCTTTTGTTACACTTGTAATAGAATATTAGAAGGCAATATACTGCAATCTTGAAAACCATCTCCTTGTGTGTCTTGTTCTCTTGTTCTGTCTAATATTTACTTAAGTTCTTAGTGTCATTAGTTCAGGTTAACCAGTTTCACTATTTGATTAGTTGAGTGTCCTTAACCAAATCTCCTCTATGTGTTGTTGTGTTGTAGTTGCATACCCTTCACCGGTCCTGCATTTGGTATCAGAGCAAGCTCTTGATATAAGATCTCACAATCTTAAGATATCTCTCACACACAAATACTTAACTTATCAAATGGTAGCCATTTCCATATCTGATATGGAAACTGGAACCATGACAAAGTCTTCACTGATCACTCTTGATGACTTTGACACCTGGTGCTAAAGAATGGAAGGTTTCATCAGGTCTCTAGACCGAAGAACGTGGGAGTCTATTGAAATAGACCTTACATACCAAGCACCTCTTCTACTACTAGTGGTGGTATGATCCCCAAGGCTATGACTGACTACTCTGATGAAGATAGAAAGAGAGTAGAGAATGAACAAAAGGCCATGATAGCCCTTTAGACTGTTCTTCCTAACTCTATATACAGAGGTTTCAAGAAGTGCAAAACAGCCAAGCAGATGTGGGATGCATTGAAACTAATGATGAGGGTTCCTCAAAAGCTAAGGAGAACAGGAAGGATCTCTTGAAGCAACAATTTGAAAATTTCGCCTTCAAAGCTGGTGAAACCATGACTCAATAATACTTCAGGTATGTTGAGATTATGGATACCCTAATGGATGGACAAGTTGCTCTTGAAAACAGAGACATTGTAAGGAAGTTCATGTCCTCACTTCCTAGGCAATGGAGACACTACTATGTGTTTATCAAGAGAACTGAGAATCTAAAAACTCTTAATAGAGTTGTATGGGATTTTCAGTGGCTACTAGATGGAGATGAACATGCAAGGTTCATCTGGCAACTCCAATAATCAAATGGGTTCAGCCCTTTATGTGGTTGAAAGGGATATCATAGAACCCCAACATCATATCATATGCTACCCTGACAACTCTTTGAAGGGTCCTTTCATCATTTTCCCTAAGACACCAAGGGAGAACTACACTCAATGAAGCCCATTCCAATAAACAAGTTCTTCTCAAGACTTTGTGTGCTCTCATGAAAGTTGTGGCAACTTTCTTTTAACCCTTCAAGACTTGGACTGTATCCATCCAGATGATTTGGAGTACATGGAGATAGTTTAGCAAATGGCTCTTCTCACTCACAGAGCCAAGAAGTTCTACAAGCAGATAAGAAGAAAGTTTCCTAGCAATGCAGCTAGTGGAAAGTTTGGACTGGACAAAAGAAAAGTCAAGTGTTACAACTGTAACTTTATGAGTCACTTTGCCAGGGAGTGTAAGCCACCAAGAACTAATGCTGGCCAAGCACAGCCCAGACCAAACTACACTAACAAAGCTACATAGAATGACAAGCCAAAGCAGCAAGCTATAGTTGTTGTTGAAGAAGGAGGCTTTGACTAGAGATTTCAGGTGGAAGATGCTTCTCCAAACCAAGCACTGATGGCAGATCATGATGAAGCCAAGGTATTGGAACATCTCTGTACCCCTGAATGCATTGCTAAAGTTAACAGATACAGGTCTTACAACTTAGAAATGAGATATGATCTTGAGTCCTTAAACATTTTAAAAGCTGATTTTAGAAAGTCTAAAAATGATTATAAATTGTAGTTAGAGGACTTAGAGAAAACTATTTTAGTTCTAAAACATAAGCATACAAATTATAGGACTTAGATCAAGGATCTCATAACTAAGCTGACTGAGTGCCAGGCTGAGTTTTTGATTAGCAAAGCCAGGGCAGAAAAGTGTGTTCATGAAGAAGAGAGCTTCAATAACATGATATCCTCATCCCTGCATAACAAGGTGTGCTATCAAAACAAGCAGGGACTAGGATCTAATGAGATAGCTCCCCCACACACAATCTTGTCTATAAGATCACCCAGGTGTAGAACTTATGAAGATGAGTTTCCTCTTATAGATCCTTTGAGTGAAGAGGATGAAGAAGTGATAGTGAAGAATCTCTCTGAGAAGAGTGAAGAAGAGGATTCTAAGAAGGGTCACTATCCTTCTGAGGAGAAGAAGAAGACTGTGATGACCAAGTTTATAAGGAAAAACTTGATCATAAAGAGCAAAAGAAAAGCTTGGAAGGCTCAATAGATCAAGGCCACTTTGATTCTAAGCAAAAACAAGTGTTTACCTCTGCAGGATTTGAAGTGGTGAAGACTGAAGACATCAACCTAAACTCTTCTGCTAAGAGTTTTGGTTCATGTTTAAATCATCTCAGCACAAAGAAGAAGGCTGATCTATTGTGTGCCACTGCTACACAACATGGATCATCCAACTCCAAGAACAGTCCACATCCCAAAAGGACTGTCTCATCATCTGCAATGATAAAGATGGAGAAGGGATGTGATCAATATCAGTCTTACTCTCAGAAGAAGGCTCTTAGGAAGAAGAAAATAGAATGTGTCATGTGTGAAAGTACCTCTGATCTTGCTAAGGATTGTACATACAATCCAAAAGGCACCCTTCATATGACCAAGAAAAGAAATTCCAGGAGTTCCAAAAAGATTCCAGCTTCAAAAGGAAAATTTGTTTCCTTCGGAAGCTCTAAAATGAAGAAGAAGGCAAGTGGAAAATTGCCTTTAGAAGAAAATTTGGTCTCGGAAGAAAGGAATACTTTCGAAGCATTGAAGTTTGCTGCAGTGTCTGTAGAAACTTCCGAAGGTTCAGTCATCAGAACTTCCAAGGTCTCAAAAGCTTCCGAAGTATTGAAGGTCAAGTCCAAACTTCCAAAGGTAGTGTGGAAGTCTAGGAAAGACCAAATGACTGAAAGTTCTCCATCAACAACAGCTCAAGATCCTTAAAGCATAACTATAGAATCTATTACTGTTGCGTTATCTTCTACTTCTTTTATTGAGCCCAAGACAAATAAGGATTGGGTTTCCAAATGAAACTAATAATTTTCTTTGTGCAGGTACAGCTCAAGACAAACAAAAATGTCTGGATCATTGATATTGGTTGTTCCAGGCACATGACAGGCAATAGGTCACAACTCCAGAACTTTGAAAAGATTGATGGAGGGCCAATTGCTTTTGGAGGAGATGATGGTGGTTACATTTCTAGAAGGGGCAAGGTCACAAATGGTAAGCTCAGCATTGAAAAGGTAAACTTTGTCAAGGAGCTTGGGTACAATCTACTGAGTGTATCCTAATTTTGTGATCATAGTCAGAACATGCTATTTACTAAGCATGAGTACATTGTTCTCAAGCTCGGGGTGGTCATTCCTCATGAGAATATCCTGCTTAGAGCCCCAAGGAAAAAGGGAACATGTACAAGATGGACTTGCAAGGAACCTCTCCCTCTGGAGAAGTTTCATGCTTTCTGTCTAAAGCCAATATTGATGAGTCTTTCCTATGGCATAAAAGAATATGCCATGTAAACATTAAGAACATGAATAAACTTATTAAGAATGATTTGGTAACTGGAATGCCAAAGAAAAAGTTTACAAGTGATGATCACTGTGTTGCATGCCTGAAAGGGAAGCAACACAATGTATCTCAAAAGCCTAAGGAAAGAAACTCCATCACTACACCCCTACACCTGTTACATATATATCTCTTTCGCCCTACGGGTGTAATGAGTTTAGCAAGGACCTTTTATTGTTTGGTGATCACAGATGACTTTACCAGATTCAATTGGGTTTTCTTCCTTAGAACTAAGGATCAGACTCCTAAGATTCTGAAATTTTCATCCTAATGATTGAGAATCAATCTGATCATAAGGTCAAAACCATAAGATGTGATCAAGGAACTAAATTTAAGAACCAAATCCTTGATTTTGTGATGAAAAAGGTATTACAAGACAATATAGTGCTCCCAGTACTCCTTAGCAAAATGGTGTTATTGAGAAGAGAAACATGACACTGATTGAAGCTACAATAACCATGTTGACTGACTCTAAACTGCCCATCACCTTCTGGGCAGAGGCAGTCAACACTGCCTGCTATGTGCAAAACAGAGTTTTAGTAGTTAAGACTCATGGCATGACTCCTTATGAACTTTGGCACAAGAGGAAACCTTTCAGTGGTTTTCTTAGGTAATTTGGATGTCCTTGCACCATCTTGAATACCAAAGATCAAATTGCCAAATTTGCTGAGAAAGCAGATGATGGACCTTTCATTGGATACTCTTCTCAAGCTAAGCCTTAAAGAGTATACAATCTTAGAACTAGAATTGTTGAGGAGTCAGCCAATGTGACTTTTAATGAACACACACCCTGTGTGGCTGGTTCTGGTCCTGATTAACTGTTTGATCTTGATTTGGTTACCAACTGTTTTAACAAATCTCATGAGAATGTTTCAGGATCTACAAATATCTTACCCACAGGTGATCCTGACCCAAGATTTGAGCTTGGAAGACCTTCAAGCCATACATCTTTAGCTCCAATTGTAACCATTTCTGCAAATGAAGTCTCTACCAGCATAACAATGACAAATTCAGCTGATACATCTAAGATGCCTTCAAATTCTAGCTCAGAGGCACTACAACCAGATAAAGATACTTCAAATGCAGAAGATAACAACGGTGGTGGTTGACAGTGATAAGGATTTTCTTGATGTTGATATCCACTTCATAGATGACAACATCAATGATGTCACACACTCATCTGATCAAGTCTCTCTTGGTAAGTGTGTTGATGTAGTGGGAGACACATCAATGCCATAACTAAATTTCTCTAATTTAGATCTTTCTCAGCAACTTGCTATCATCCCTCAACTATTGATCCACAAGTCCCATCCCACTACAAACATCATAGGAGATGTTGACACAGGGGTAAGAACAAGAGGACAAACCAATGAAGAAAATGTTTGTCTTCACACCTATTTGTTATCTCAAATAGAGCCAAAGAAAGTTGATGAGGCTCTAAAGGATGGAAGCTGGGTTGAACCTATGCAAGAGCAGCTACTTCAATTCAAAAGAGAAAAAGTTTGGAACCTTTGTCCTCTTCCTTATGGGAAGACTACTATTGGAACCAAATAGGTGTTTAGGAACAAGAAGGATGATAGAGACATTGTCATAAAAAATAAAGCTAGACTAGTTGTTCAAGGAAAACAAAAGAAGAAGGAATTGACTACACTAATGTCTATACTCCAGTAGCAGGACTAGAAGCTGCTAGGATATTCTTGGCATATGCTGCATCCAAGAACTTTAAGGTCTATTAACTTGATGTCAAGTGTGCTTTTCTTTATGGGGTGATTGATGAGGAGGTTTATGTCAAACAACCACCTGGTTTTGCAGATCTTGATCATCCTAATTATGTTTGCAAGCTTGATAAGGCTCTTTATGGGCTTCATCAGGCACCCAAGAAATGGTATGAGACTCTGTCTTAGTATCTCAGCAAGCATGGCTACAGAAGAGGTACTCTAGATGGAACACTCTTCATCAAAGGACAGGAAAATGACATAATGCTAGTTCAAGTGTATGTGGATGACATCATATTTGGATCAACTAATCCAAAGCTCTTTAAAGACTTTGAGAAGCTGATGAAGGACAAATTTGAAATGAGTGCCATGGGGGAAGTTATTTTCTTTCTGGGAATTCAACTGAAGCAATTTGAAGATGGTATTTTCATTAGTCAGTCAAAGTATGTTCAAGACATACTCAAAAGGTTCAACATGACTGACTGTAAGATTGCTAAGACACCCATAGCTAGAAACCACTCCTTTGGACCTGATCTTGAGGGGGAGTATGTAGATGAACACTTATACAGGGCTATGATTGGGTCTCTCATGTATCTTACAACTAGCAGGCCTAATATCATGTTTGCTACATGTATTTGTGCAAGATATCAAGCCAACCCTAAGATGTCTCACCTTATCACTGTCAAAAGGATTGTAATATACCTCAAAGGTGCTTCAACACTTAGTCTATAGTATCCTAAGAATTTTGACTTCAATCTGTATCAATATATAGATAGTGATTATGGTGGTTGCAACATGACTGTAAAGTCCACATCTGGGGATGTTAGGTTTTTGGTGGAAGGGTTGTCTCATGGAAATGCAAGAAACAATCATGTGTCTCTGCATCAACAACTGAAGCTAATACAATGTTATTGCATGCTACTATGCTAAAGTGCTTTGGATTCAAAATCAGATGCTTGACTATTGGTTAAACTTCAAGGAGACTCCCATTCACATAGACAACAACAGTGCTATCTCTATCACAGAGAATCTTGTGCAGCACTCAAGGACTAAACACGTCAACATTTGGTATCATTTACTTAGAGCTAATTTTGAAAAGGGATTATTTAAACTGGTCAAAGTTCACACAAATGAACAATAATCTGATCTTTTCACAAAGGCTATTGATGAACAGAGATTTAAATATTTGAGTAGGTTTTCTTAAAACTAATTCTTATTATTTCTTAAAATCTGTGTGTCCTAATTTGTCAAGCTCATCACCTTCATAAGCTTTTGTTTTCTTTGTACGGAAACGTTTTGAGGATTTTCCTTAGAATTCTAAAAATTTTGATCCTTCGCAAGATATGTTTTTACCTTTGGAAGAAACTTATGCCTTTAAAACAGATAACTGCCTAAGTAATTTACCTTCGGAAAAAATTTCTAAAAATTATTTAGAAGCTTAGGGACTTGTATGTTTTCAAGGAAAACTTTCTTCTGAAGCAAATTCATTCTCGGAAGCTTTGTTCCCTTGAACAAACTTTCAAATCATGATTTTTCTTCCGAAGGGAAAATTCTCAAAATCCATAGGAAATTTTTCCGAAGTCATTTTAGCTTCGGAAGCTTTTTCATTAAAACTTCTGAATATAAATTACCTTCGGAAGCTTTTTGACTTCCAATAAAACTACTTTTTGAGCAAAAGCAAACTACTTTTTCATAGGTGGGACTGACTTACGGATTTCAAAGTTTATCCTCTTTCATTAACTTTGTCCTATAAATCCAACGGTTTCCCCCTCTTTCTATCATCTCCTTCTTTCCTCCAGACCTAAAAACCCAAATTTCTCTCTGAAATTTTTTTCATTCATCTTTCTTCATCCTTAAGCTCTCTTAAAATGGCCAACCTTCATCGCAGAAATGACACAAACTTTTCCATGCAGTTACACTGACAACACAACTAGGTTGCTCTGTTACACTCTGAGAAAGACCCACATTTCTAAGAGGTTTGTCATTTCTTAGCTCTGTCAAACTACTTCACCCACTTAACCATTAATCGTACTCTTTACAAGGATCAACTACTAGAATTTTGGAAGACTTGCCAAGAGGTCGTCATGGATGGGGAGAAGGCACTGACTGCCACAGTGCAAGGGAGAACACTCTTCATCACTCTGGCAATCATCAACATTCATCTTCAACTGGATGATGAAGAAGGTGAGGTGTTCATCCCTAAGGAAGTTGTTAAGTAGTCCTTCACGCAGATGGGCTATCAAGACCTTCAGGAAAGTGAAGGTGTCATCCCAATGGAAATTCCTGCTCCATGTGATTATCCACAGCTTATCAAACAAACATGGTGGATGGGACCAGATTCCTCAAGATCTATCCTTCATTGTTCATGGGATGGTTCAGGGAGTCAAGTTCAGGTACTCTTAGCTTGTTTATACTAATCTGCTTCCAAATTTAGACTCCTTAGAGTACTACATGTTTCCTAGGTATGTTCAATACATTCTTAACTATGAATTAGGCTCAAAGTTAAGGGGAATAGGTAATACTCTTAAATTGGGACAGATGAAGCTCGACATCTTTAAAATATTGAAAAAGCCCACTGTTGGCTTCTCTGGGGTAGAAACAACCCTTGTCCCAAAAATGTTAGAGCTCATTGCTCAAGGTGACAACCTAGTAGCACCAGCTAGTGTTGAACCCACACCTTCTACATTCCAACCACCTCAAGAACCACAAATCACCCTCATTTACCAAAAAACACAAACGAACCCTACTCAGACTACGCAGTCTGTGCAGGCCCCTATATACTCACCTACACAGGCAGAAGTGGACACTGGAGCTCTCACTTCTCTTAAGGAGCAGACCACTCCCATTCATTCAATAATCAATGCTGAGGTTACTCATGCTCAGCCTGATAAGCTCATAAGCCCAAATACCATAAGCCATCACTCTGAGTCTCAACACTTAAGTGATCAACCTTCAGGGGGCAGTTACCATATCCAGCCTTTGGACTTAAAGCAACCAATTCTCAACCTTGACTTCTATACTCATAAAGATTTAGGTTTCAGTGAGTGCCATGACTCTCTCTTCTTTTCTGCTACTCAAAGAGA
Source organism: Flaveria bidentis (assembly GCA_018326385.1). Classification (NCBI taxonomy): domain Eukaryota; kingdom Viridiplantae; phylum Streptophyta; class Magnoliopsida; order Asterales; family Asteraceae; genus Flaveria; species Flaveria bidentis. The sequence goes on along the minus strand of BJCM01209215.1, from coordinate 19,599 downwards.
GATGAGTGCTCCTGAATCTCCTACTTCTAGCCCACATCAGTCACCTATTACTGAGGTGGACACATCTGAACCTGTTCAGGATGTCCATATGGAAGAGGCTCTCACTTTTTCATGTGTTTTCTCATCTTTGTATCTAAGATGCTCCCTACTGTACTTTTGCATGTGAACATTGACTTGGAGTGATGATCTCCTCTATTGTACGATAGTACTGACCTGGAGTTCTCATCGACACAATATGATGATCTTCTTTGTTATACTTAAGTATAGACCTGAAGCTCTCATCTGAAAGACTCAATTGATCAACTCCTTTGTTATATGTAAGTATAGACCTGGAGCTCTCATCATTTGATGTCTATAAGGGCATTGTTTCTTTTGAAATAAGACGTATGTTGCTTCTAAGAGGAAGTGTCATGTAGAGCGTTTCATTGTTCAATACATCATGAGGACAGGATAAGTTTCTTTGTGAAATATCTGTGGGGACTGGGTCATACTATGTTTTTCAGCGAAATTGAACGAAAGTACCTAAGAGTTCATTGTTTTTCAGCGAAACTGTGTAGTCATGTTGTCCAAGCGAACTTAACAGTTTCGCATAGCAAACTTCGGTTTCACAGAGCAAATTCCAGTGTCGCTACGCCAAAACTATAATTTCAGCTAGTCGAATCTACTACACTGTCTTGCCGAAACTAATAAATAATTGCTGCCGAAATTACTCTATCGCTTGCCAAAACTAATATATCATCGTGTGAAACTATAAATTTGGCCAGCGAAATTAATTTTTTTGTTTAATTTTATTTTTTTCTTATTTTTCTTTAATGTTATTTTTTAAATATACCATTCTAATACGTTTCATCTATTTTTCCAATTAAATGGTGAATCTAAAGTTTGATGAGAGGAATAACAGTACTGCCATTTTGGACGACACTCATCCGAAAGCTGCTGGTTTTAGAGACTGCATACACTAATTGTAGAGATCTCCAATCATCTACGCAATCTAACATTCAACTACTATATAGGAGTTACATATCAGAGATTTTTGGCGGATGGCTGAGTATGAAACAAGAGCCAATTCATAGAGGATTGTGGCTAGGGTGATGGAGAATGAGCTCACCAATACTACAAAGGTTATATCAAGGGTGTTGAGACTAGATGAGGATACAGGAGAGGAGGTTACACTAACTGGCGAGGAGGTGTTTGTTGCATTCAGATCAATGGGATATGAGGGACCTCCGTTCGGTACGAGGAAGGAAATCAAAAAGTCCTTTTTCTCCAAGGAGTAGAGATACATAGCCCACGTGTTTATCATGTTCTTAGATCACCGAAAAGGTGGATCAGACGGGCTGAATCTGGACAGGGCCAAAGTTATGGTGATCTGTTGTAGGGGGAGGAAGGCCAACATTGCTCGTTTGATTTTTGATTGTATGGCTAAAAACATTATGGCATGAAAAAGGACTAATGGCTTCTATACCCTCGATTCCTTCAGATGATTATTGATGATCTCATTCCCAACATTCCCTGACATAGAGAGCTCAAGAGATTAGTACAGATGAACACATGTATCTTTGTTGCTGCTGTACTATTCGTTCGACATGATTAGTAGAAAGATTACTCATCTTTGGGAAAACATGTACCTTCAGGATAGATGGAGGTATATGAGGAAGGTTAATAAGTCTAAGGAGAAAATGGCTGAAGAGACAAGGGTGAAACAAACTGATGTTTTTATGTAAAGGAAAATATACACGAAAGATAAGGATTATGATTTTGAGGATGAAGTGCATGAGATGGCTGAGAAGGCTAGGGTTGATAAAAAGAAGAGGTCCAAAAAGAAAGCTAATGAGGGAGAAACTGAGAGAAGGACTAAACACATACATCAATCTTTCATTGAGTCCTCGTGGAGGGAGGAGAGAGCTGGTTTGGATGAGGATGTGTTAAGAAACCATAATAAATTTCTGGCTAACGAGTTGAGTATGATCAAAAACAAACTTATCAATCAAGGGTTAAGGGAAAAGCAGAAGGATGAGGTGATTGATGGCATGACAAAGATGTTAGTGGAACAGAACAAAATTGATTAAGAGATTGCTTGAGGAGGTGAATGAACTGAAGACTGCAACAGGCTTGCCCAATTAGCTAACTCAACCTGAGTTAGATAATTTGATTGATACTTCCAAGTACTCATTTCTAAATATGGGTACATCTTCCAGGGAAAGAGAGGGCACATCTGGTGCAATTGCTGAGGAAGCAAGAGATTTTAGGGTAAGGCATAGGACTGCGAATGTGGAGAATGCTGAAGCGATATTTGAGGCTGGTTTTGTGAACATTCAATTTGATTTTGAGAAAGACTTGGTTCGTGAAGAGGTAGTGAAAGAGAATCCTATTGAAAATGTTGATAAGACTAGTGAGAGGGGATTGATTGTTGAAGAAAAAGATGATGATCAGTTGGTTGACTATGATTCTGAACACGAATATAATATGGTTGATGAGAGACCCCTAACCTATGTTGCTAAGAAGGCTGATGATGATGGAGATGTATTTGAGATGGCGAAAGAAGAGTGATTAATAAGAGAGAAAGGGACTAAAGAGCTGACTCCCCTATTTCAAAACATGGAAGGATTGAGTAAAACCGAGGCTGATTAGAGAATCCTTAGCTGGAAGTATAACCTCGACCTCAAAATGTTTATGATAAAGAGGAAAGAGGGAGAAATTACTTACCTGCATAAGAGGAAGGCATTCAAGACCTTGCCAAAATAGGACTTGAGAAAGCTGGTGGTGTTGCCATTACTTAATGCTCATTTGAGTGAGAGAGCTACATTTCTAGAAAAGGAGATCAAGAATGGAGTGTATGACAATTTTGAGTCATTCAGGTTTATGAAGGCTGAAAGGAGAAGATCCAAAAAGGATATGGTCTGGGAAACGAGCAAAGGAAAGATTATGCCAAGGGTTAAACCCCAAAGACAATAAACAGGGTTAGATTGTCAAATCACCTCCCCCAAAAATTACAAAACTTTGAGAAGTGGTTCTATGATAACAACACGGGGGAGGCTGTGATCAGGGTGAAGAATGAGGGTGAGTTTATGTTGCAGCGTATATTGTCATATACAGTGTGTCCGTCGTTTGTCGAATAGTCTAGGTTTAATGTAATACCCCTGATATGTTGTTAACACATGAAACTAGGTCATTTGCAGGAGCATATGTGAATGAGACTTAGTCGTATGACTAAGCCATGCTAATGGACCAGTCATGCGACTGAGAGATGCGATTGTGCCATTCGTAAGACTGAACCATAAGTATGGTCCAGTCGTACGATTGAACCATATGCATGGCCCAATCGTACGAATAGGCCCAGTCGTATCTGATATGGGCCAAGGCCTACAAATACCATTTTTATTGTGTTGAGAGATTAAGGGTTTTGAGAGAGTGCCCGGGGCCTAGGTGCTGCCGGATGAGAAGGGAGATCATGCTCGATCACCCCTTGCCAAGATTTGTGATTCTTATGTTTAAACAACCTTATAATCATTAGGTTTTATCAATGAAACCATTGAGCTATTATTCGTTATCTTTTTTGACTCTTGGTTTTCTTTTTCCTTCCGTCAAGAACGCACTTGGATGTCAACAGATCCAGCGACCTCACAATTGCTATCAGAGCCGGTAACTACTAGAATGATCTAACAATCATTCTAGCAACCCGAGCTCTTGATTTCTAAATCTATTTCATGTTCTTTGACATTAAACCCATTTCATGTTCTTCGTGTTTTGCTCAGATCTTGTTACGTGTGTTGTTTCTATGTTAAAATCAAACTCGAAACCACGTTCTTATCACCCTTGTGAATCTGATGATGTCTATTTTCTTTCGGTTCATGTAAAATTCTTCAGATTAGGGTTTTAGCAGCCAAGGCGGCTGTAGATCTGAAAATCTGCGTGTTGATCCGCTCATGCGACTGGACCATGAGTATGGACCATTCCTATGACTAGACCATGCTAATGGACCATTCGTATGACTTGACCATGCGACTGGACCAGTCATATGTTCAGTAGTGCGACTGGACCAGTCGTATGTTCAATAGTGCGACTTGACCAACCGTATGTTCAATCGCACGACTGAGCCATTCGCATTTGTTCAGTCACACAAATATATCATTCGTATCATCCATTCACACAAATGTGATATTTGTCCTCCATGTCATACGAATGAACGGTGTTCCAGACAAAAAAAAAAAGTTCTGGAACTACCTTTTGCACAGATTTGAGGATGAGCGAAGCACATTCACCTTGAGGTTCTTTTGTCAAATAAGTTTGATGGATACCCTATTATTCGTTGGACTTCCAGAATAGGTGATTATAGTTAGAACACAAAAAAAGAAGAGAAGATGTCAGCAGTCGATGCTGATTTTGTGGGGTAGTAAGCAACATCTGACTATTTATGGGTCAATCAAGTTTTATTTATCAACACAGAGAGGATTTTGACTCTTAGGGGGAATCCATGTTTATAGGAATTGAAGACGCAATCAGAAAGTGATGATGTGAGCCGGTTTCTGATGATTAATCCGAGTGCATGTTGATTTGTTTGAGATTGTCAGCTATGGATTAGAACCTTCTACTTTTTGCCCAATACATCGTATGAAGATTCCAGGAGAGCACAATGTTTATATATTAGGATATGCTGAATTTGAGGGGGAATTTCTGTAGGTGTTAATGTTAATCAGGTTAGCTTGTGTGAAGATTGAAGCAATGGAAAATTGTTCTTGTCATTATCTAGAAAAATCAGTCATATGGGGAATCTTGCTGCTATGATGGTGTTCTGCAAAGTAAACGAAAGTTATTGTGCCTAAATTCATTTTCTGGGATACTGTAGCAACCTGATGGATCGTCAACTTTGGCTAATATGGTTTTTCATTTGATTCTATTGGAAACCAAAGCAAAGATTGATTGAAGATTGTAAGAGGTGTTATCTACTATTCGCAAGCAACGTCCAAGGGGGAATTTGTTGGAGCATATATTGTGATATATAGTGTGTCTGTCACTTGTCGAATAGTCTAGGCTTAACGTAATACACCTGATATGTTATAAACACATGAAACTGGGTCCTTAGCAGGAGCATATGCGAATGAGACTCAGTCGTACGACTGAGCCATGCTAATGGACTAGTCGTGCGACTGAGAGATGCGATTGGACCATTCGTAAGGCTGAACCATAAGTATGGTCCAGTCGTACACTTGAACCCTACACATGGCCCAAGGGTACGAATGAGCCCAGTCGCATTTGATATGGGCTGAGGCCTATAAATACTAGTTTTATTATGTAGAGAGACGGGGCCTAGGTGCTGCTAGATGAGAGGGAAGATCATGTTCGATCTCCCCTTGCCAAGAGTCATGATTCTTATGTTTAAAAGAGCTTGTAATCATTAGGTTTTATCAATTAAACCATTGACTTATTATTCGTTATCTTGTTTTTCTCTTGGTTTTCTTTTTCCTTCCGTTAAAAACGCGCTCGGATGTCAACCGATCCTGGGACCTCACAGTTTAGATTGTTTGATCCGATGGAGTTATTTGGATTTTGTGATGAAGACCTGCTAGTTCTTTGTGAAAACCACATTAAAGTAGGGACAAGGGAGGAGACGAGAAAAGAAGCCAGTCTGTTTATGACTATGGCTAATAAAGTTACAGGTGTGAGGATAGATGTGAAGGAGCTAGCTGAGAATGTGAGAGCATAGGATGAGCTAGATATGGATGTGAGGGACATATCAAGACAGTTTGAGCAAGCTAGTGCTCATCCCGAGGGAACAAATGAAGCAGGAGGTTACAAAAGTGAATCAGTTGCTGAAGTTCTCAAGGAAGGTGCTGAAGGAGCTGATAAAGACATATCAGAGGCAGCGGGGGAGACTGAAGCTGACTAGGGAGAATCAATTCCTAAAGCCCTCGAGGAAGAAGCTGTAGGAGCAGATAAAGATACATGAGATTCAGTGAAAGACTGGAGCTGACTAGACAAAACAAGACAAGTGAAGGCGGTGAGATCCAACCTAGGGGGAGTATTGAAGATCAAGTATAGGTTGGACTCACCTTTAATTAGATTATGTTTATATTACTTTGTAATAGGTTTAATGTTAGTTTACTTTTGAATGTTGTTCATTTTGTTTAGTTTTGTAGTCCACCGAAACTCTGGGACAAACTGTAGTTTCGCTCTTAGTCAGCTGTTTAGTTCACTAGGCAAAACTTTTGTTTCTGCCAGGCGAAACTATAGTTTCGGCAGCACAGTTTCACTGACAGTGAAACTGCTTGTGAAACTAGGACTGCTATATATAGATTTGATCTTGTTCATTGTTGGGTATCCTTGCAAAAACCCTAATCGATTATCATTGTTGCAACAGACCTTTGTAAGCAGTTTATGCACTGAAATACATTTGTGCTTTATTATTGTTGATTGTATTGACTATTATTGTTCATATTTGTTGACGTTGTGGTTGTTCTTAGTGTTTTTCATCTTTGTTATCTCTTTATTGTGTCTGATTTTGAACAAATCAACATCTCATTTGTATTGCAAATCAATTAAATGGACCGAGAGTAATGATTAACAATGTTGTATTATTTGGCAAAAGCAATTATTAATATATAAAATTGTTTTGTTGAAATTATTTTGCAGTTTTGTTAAAATTATTCTGCTACAATGATCTTATGAATTGTAATGTGTTTTAGTTATTTTTGTGTGATGAATGTCAACCTATGAGTATTCTGGGAATGAATCCTTATATTTTAATTATTGATCAAAGGAAATTTATTCAAATTGAAATATAATTAATTAGTACCTAGGTAACATCAGTCAAACTCAATGATGGTAGGGAATATCCCATGACAGTCAAAACCCTTTTAATTCTAGTCAATAAAAGTCAAAACCCTAAAAACAATAAAACATAATAAATGTCTATTAAATATCAAAAATTTAAACTTAATGAATTTTTGAGAAAAAATAAATGAAGAACGTTTTCTTCACTTTTTTTGATGAATAAATAAACAAAATCGTAGATGTTTTGAAGATTTGATGTTGATGATGATGATGATGATGGTGATGATGAACTGGGGTTTTAATGTAGAACAATTGCGGTTGAGCAACTTGTATTAATAACAAGCGATTTTGGTTTTTTGTTGATGATTGGTGACTGATTTTAGTATAGAACAACTCAAAATTTATGTTTATACACAATTTATGGATTGAAATTAACCAAAACAGTGTTTAAATGCTGAAAAACCGATAGAATAGTACATGTGTATAGTTTTATCCAAAATCCTCATAAAACCAATTTAGTTTTGTGAGTTTTGTGATGATTCTGTTTAAAAACAGTTCATGTATGATTTTGGGAGCATTGTTACCAACAATAATTCTTCTTCCAAAGAAACCAAAAAAGCCAATTAAGACATGGTTTTGAACTTTTGATGAATGGATGAGTAGAATAGTGTTCTTGTGTGCTTTTATGTTTGATGTGAACAATATTGAATCTAATGAATAGTAGAGATCATCATATTGATTGAGATAATAAATAATCAGTAATGATTAAAGCCAAAGCTCTAATACCACCTAATGGAATAAGCCTGTTCTTGAACAAGGATGATCCTCCAAGTATCTTTTTTAATATCTCAACAACAAATCAATACTCAAAAAACATGGTGCAAAAACCCATGATGAATGATATGATCTCTATTATTTGTGTGTGTGATTATGTGTATGTGTGATTTTATTGCTCAAAAATAGTAAAATGCTTGCTTGTTTAATTGACAATTAATCCAAAATGTTAGAACTCTTTGAAGATTAGCATTAGTCTTTATGTTTTTAGTTTTTGTCATAGTATAGGGACTTATTTTTTTAATATATGTTACTTTTGTTTCTTTATTAGTATATATAGGATTATATGTATTTTGTGCAGGAACGCATATACTTAGACTTTGAGAACTCTTTCTATGAACATTGTTATCTTTTGCTAATATCAATGAAACTTCTATGAATTTTTCTGATAATTCTATCTGTTGATTACTTTGTTCATATAATTGTCAATTGCATCATATCATACACACAAATCAATCCATTTGAACCTATCAAATGGTATCAGAGCCTTCGATTCAGTGATTTGGAGCTTAAAACGACTTTTGAGCCCTTGTGAATCAGTTGAATATGTGTTTTGATAGCAATTGTTCAATTAATTGTTGATTTCAGTTGTATTTCATTACTAGAAACATGAATTGAATCACAATTAAGTGAATTGTCATCTTCAGATCTGAATTTTCGTCAGATTTGAGTTTGAATAGTTCTTCAAAGTCGAACATAAATTTTAGCAAAATTGTGATTAATTGTTGTTAATTGAACGAAAATGATGTTAAAAGATTGATAATCGATCATTTCACACTTGATTGAAGAGTTTCAGGTCATTTAATTAAATTTTGAGAAGTTTGTTAAGATTAGGTTGTTACTAAAAAATCACCTAAGTGTTTAGGCGCATGAACACTATTAAGACGCATTAACACTATTTAATCATTTTCAGAGTGGACGTTTTGACACTATTTGTGGGAGTTTTAGCACTTTTTGGGCATTTTTCAAAAACCAAGTCCCAGACACTTTGGAACTGTTTAAGCGCTTTGGGATTGTTTAGGCGCTTTCGAACTATTCAGGCATTTCATCACTATTTGGGCGCTTTGGACTGTTTGGGTGTTTTGTTACTATTCAGGCGTTTCTATTCTTGGGCGTTTTAGAAATTCACTAAGGCATTCCCTTAGACATACAAAGTGGATATATTTTCAAAATAAGTCCCTATACTATGACAAAAACTAAAAATATATAAACAAATGTTAATCTTCAAAGAGTTCTAACAATTTTGCCGACTTCCCTTGCCTACATTGTTCCATCAAAAATATTTTCATTTCTTTATTTCATTTTCAATCTAAAAACAACAAAAAGAATATATTTTCTTAATCTCAAAACATAAACATGGTTAAGTCTAAAGATTCTAAGAATAGAGTACCAAAGTTGAAAAACAGAGCTGACTTTAAGAACCGGTCACTCAAATTGAAACATCATTTGAGTTATATTCATACTGATTTGTTGAAATCAATAGAAAAAGGACCTCACATTCCTGTCACTTCTGATGGTCCTGATAGAGGCTTTATGTACATAAAAGATTCACTAGAGCCTTACCCAGAAGATAGTTTACATGGGGATGATTTGAAGAAGGTGAAGAATGATATTAAAGCCTATTCACTTATGTGTAAAGGGTTACCTTTGGAGGTACCATCAAGGCTTGAGAATTATCAAACTGGGTACACCATGTACAAAACCTTGAAAGTTATCTGTGAAGGAGGAAAAGAGATTCAAGATCTTAAAAGGCAGAAATTAAAAAGGCAACTTGAACTGTTTGAGCATATCTTCTCAATAGAGTTGCATCAACTTCTCAACACTAGTATGTTGTTTCTCCAGCAAATATTGTAGAGAATGTTTTTCTTGCCAAAGATGACACTACTCCTGAAGATGAGGGGGATCTATTTGTGAGAGGAGGATTATTCACTAGTACACATGTCTATTCAATCAACCACAACCACAGTCTCCTCCAAAGCCTCCAATTCCTTAAACTCAAAATGAGACTCCCTCTTCTAACTCTGCTAATCCTAGTTAAATTAAATATGTTATAAATATTCTTCTACAGGATCAAGAGTCCAAATTTGCATTTACAGCCTTTATGGTAAGTTTTCAAGCAAATCAGGATAGCCATTTAACACAGGTTGATTTAATTTTGTAGGATTTATTTGAAATGGAACCAGACGATGTTAAAGAGATGGATCTCAACTACTAAATGGTGATGATAGCTTATAGTACCCAAAAGCATTCATATGTGAACGGAAACTATAAGCCAAGTGCATAAAAATAGTTTGCTTTGATAAGTCAAAGTCAAGGTGATTTAACTATAACAGTTATGGCCACTTTTCTAGAGAGTGCAAAGTCCAAGAACAGAAGGAGGAAATGGTCAAAGTAGCTCTAACAGTCAGAGATCACCGAAGAACTAAAAGAAGAATACTAGAACTAAAAGAAGAACCAAAAACCACCGAAGAACTAAAGAAAGCATTAGTTGTAAGATCAAGGTGGTTCAGACACTAAGGAAGACTATGACTGGAGTGACAAATCTTACCCAAAGGAAATATTGAAGAAGTTGCTCTTATGGCAAAGTCAGAACAACCAAAGGTTGTAAACTCATCATCTGACACCGAGTCTTCAAATTCTTATCCAGAAATCCGAATGGAAGTAAGGGAGAAAATGTGCACCAAAGCATGTTTTGTACAAGTAGAACACTACAGAACATACTCGTTAAATATGTGATAAACTTAAATAAGAAGAGTCAATGCATAATAAGTTGAAAACTGATCATAAAATTTATGATGATTAAATCATATCTATTCAAGCTTCTAGAACAAAACTTTAAAAGAACTTGAACTTGTAAAGAAATAACTTGAAGAGATGACAGAAACTCTTGAACAAGAGAAATTGGCACATGCAACAACACAAATTGACTTAGTCAAAGTGAAAAGCTCATAGACTATTCTTGAGCAACTAGGGAATGGAAGGAAAGATAAAGATAAAATAGGCTTAGGATTCACACATAAACCTATGCCTGAATCTAGTACAAATACCTTACTCGAAAATTTTAATACCATGATCATTCTCTAGAGAACAATGCTAAGCTCCAAGAATTCAAGACGAAAAAGAATGTTCAATCAAATTTTGAGAGCGAAAGCAAAAAGTAAAATCGAAATATTCGAAGAGAAAGATTCAGAAAAGATAAAGAATGGTCATCCAATTAAAGTCAAATCTTATGAACCTCGACAAAAGGACAAAAAGTTGTTTTTACGAAAAGGTGCATGTGTCATTGAGAAGTGTGAACTTGTACACGAGATTAACAAAGTTAATGACATCAAAATCAAGTTAAAAGGGAAATCTAAAGAAGAGAAATCAGAGACTTCCTATTCTAATGATTCAAGCTTTTCTGAAACAAACCAAATTGTTTTAAAACTAAAAGAGTCATGAAAAGAATCTTCTCAAGATTCAATTAAAAGCCAAAGCACTAAAACATCATCAAGAACAAGAAATCAAAGAAGAAGAAAAGAATCTTCTAAAGATAAACAAGCTAAACCAATCAATCAATCAATTCAAAGAGGACCAGATATGAACAAACTCCATTTAAAGCAGTTTACCGTTATGGATAAATATGGTAAGCCCAAGACCATCTCAGCTTGGGTTGATAACTCATCTTAAATGTCTTTGAAATGCAGGTTCACCCAAGAAGACCAATGAATACATGGTATGTTGATAGTGGGTGTAGCTTGCATATGACAAGCAATCAATCCTTGCTTCAAGACTTTAGGACAAAAGATAGTACTCATGTGGCATTTGGTGGAGATATAGGCGGAGAGATAACTGTTGAAGCAACGGTATCTAACGGACTGGTAAACTTTGATAAAGTTAGTTTTTGTGCTCAATTGAACTTTAATCTTTTAAGCATTTCTCAAATATGTGATAAATCATATTCTTCTTTATTTGATGACTCTTATTGTTATATTTTGAAGCTAGGATTTCCGATTAGCAAGGAGTGGGTAGTTGTTAAAGTTGTTCGAGATAGAGATGTCTACAAGCTAGATATGTCTCACGTTGATCCTTCAACAGAAACAACTTACCTCATTCTTCACGCATCAAATGATGTAAGCCAACTTTGGCATAGATGTCTCCATCAAAGAAGTTTCGCTACATCAGACCTCTGTATAGCTTGTTTGAAAGGTAAGTAACACAAAGCGTCTTATAAGTCCAAGTTGATAAACTCAAATTCAAAGCCTCTAAGATGTTACACATGGATTTATTTGGTCATGTGAACGTGCAGAACATTGGACAGAAATCATATTGTTTAGTTATCATTGATTACTATACAAAATTTTCTTGGGTTTCTTCTTACGTGTGAAATCCGAAATGCCTGAATTATTAAAAGAGTTTATCACTAAAGTAGAAAAACAACTTGATCAAAAAGTCAAAATAATTACATGTGATAATGGAACAAAATTCAAACATGCTAATATTGACATGTTATGTGTAGGGAAAGGGATAGCTCATCAGTTTAGTGCTCCTAGAACTCCTCAATAAAACAGATTTGCAAAAAGGAAGAACCGAACATTGATTGAGGTAGCCCGTGCAAAGTTAACAGATGCCATGATTCCTATCACTTTCTGGGATGAAGCCATATCAACTGTGTGATTCATTCAGAATCATACTCTATTGATGAAAGACAAACAGAAAACTCCTTATGAGTTGATGTTTGGCAAGAAACCAAACATAGATTTTCTAAAATCTTTGGGTTGTCCAATTTTGATTTTAAACTCAGATGATCAGCTAGGAAAATTTTATAGAAATTCTGATGATGGATTCTTTCTTAGATATACATCAGCTTCTAACGTATATAGAGTTTATAACTCTAAGACGAATGTTATCATTGAAATTTTCAATGTAAAATTCCTTGAAAATTCATTTCCATCAGTTGCAAATGATCTAGTGTGGTTATTTGACTAAGACTTGTTGTCAAACTCATTCAATTTTAATTTGTTTGAATCTTCTTATGTTCACTATCCTGGATCATGACTAATGTTTATCATCCTTTGGACAATGTCATTCGAGATGTTCGATCAGGTGTAAAGACAAGAAATCAGCTATACTCAGCTGATTATGCCTCAGTAATGGAAAAGGGCTGTCTTCATGATGGTGCATATCGGTGTTTTGTGTCTCAATTTGAGCCTAAATATGTGAGTGAAGCCCTAAACGATGAGGCATGTGTTAGTGCCATGCAAGATGAACTCCTTCAATTCAAGAAGCTAGGAGTATGGATACTAGTAGACATACCAAAAGGTGCTAAAGTAATTGGCACTAAATGGGTCTTGAAGTGCAAGAAAGATGACCAAGGGGTCATAAACAAAAATAAGGCTCGACTTGCAGTTCATGGATTTCAACAAGTCGAAGGAATTGATTACAATGAAGTGTTTGCACCTGTGGCGAGAATGGAAGCAATCCGTATCTTCCTAGCCTATGCATCTTACATGAAGATTAAAGTTTATCAACTAGATGTAAAGAGTGCATTCCTTCATGGTGTAATCCGGGAGACAGTGTACATCAGTCAACCCGAAGGATTTTAGGATCCCTATCATCGGGACAGGGTTTACAAGCTTGATAAAGCCCTCTACGGGCTCCATCAAGTCCCAAGAGCATGGTATCAGAAACTCTCCATCATCTGGTGAAACACGACTTTCATAGAGGAGTGATTGATTGTACATTGTTCATCAAAGAAAAGGATGGTGACTTACTGCTGGTACAGATTTATGTTGATTTAACATAATCTTCGGTTCCAAAAACGAAGATCTATGTAAAGAATTTGAAGCAGTAATGAAAGCTGAATTTGAGATGAGTGCCATGGGACAAATGAAGTTCTTTCTCGGGTTACAAGTGGATCAGACACCAAAAGGAATATTTCTACATTAGACCAAGTATGTAGGTGATATCCTAAGTCGATTCGATATGGAGAATGCTTCGGCAGCTCGGACTCCACTTGCCACAAATCACGACGTGGCACCCAACGAAAATGGCGATCTGGTGGATGCCACCATGTACCGAGGAATGATCAGATCCCTCATGTACCTCACAGCCTCACGATCTGATATCATGTACGCGACGTGTCTTTGTTCCAAATATCAGGCAAAATCCAAAGTCAACCATCTCATTGGTGTTAAAGGAATATTCTATTATCTGAAGGGTACTCCAACACTCGGGTTGTGGTATCCTCAAAATGATGACTTTGAGCTTATAGCATATAGCGATTAGGATTATGGCGGCTGTAAAATGAATTACAAGTCAACATCAGTAGGGTGTCAATTCTTTAGTAGACGGTTAGTCACCTGGCAGTGTAAAGCAGACCTTCGTTGCTCTGTCAACATGTGAAGCTGAATAAGTTGCGGCTGCAAGTTGCTATTCACAAATCATCTGAATTCAACAGCAAATGCGCGACTACGGTTTGAAATTCTCTAACACTCCTATCTTTGTTGATAATTCTGCTGCTATAGCCGTAACTAAAAATCCAGTCCAACATCCTAAAACTAAATACATCGAAATTAAATATCACTTTATACATGATTGTTTTGAAAAAAATTTAATCGATATGGTTTAAATTAATACAGATTTTCAACGCACTGACCTTTACATAAAAGCTTTTGATAAACCGAGATTTTTATATCTGTTAGAGGTCAACGGGGTGAAAAAGAAATGTGTCGTGATTCTAGAAGATGAAAGTACATAGTTCGATGAGCATAGTTAATTTTTCATTTTATTTTATTTTATTTTAATTTTCTTATCTCTTCGTCTATTAAAATCCAAAAACACAAAAACATTTTAGGTTTTAGAATTTTAGGGGGAAAATAGGTTAGATTAGTATTAAATTAGTTGTTTCATTTAATTACTTAAAAAAAGGGAGAAGGATAACTTAGCTAAAAGGAAAGCAATCAAATCTGTGATACTGATTCAATGTTTATGAAAATGATAGTACACATGCAACACATCGTTTGGGACTTTTAAAAAAATTAATTAGTAAAGATGCAAAATTCAAAATATGAGCCTGAGAAGTCTAAGCAACATAAAAGGAAAAATGATAGTTAAACTAGTATGCTACTATGGTAACATAGAGAAAGTAGACCTAGATGTTGTTAGCTCATTATATGATGTGTCGGTAGATTCAACACAATAGATAAGTAGACCTCATTTGTGGTAAAAATTCAAACTAAGTTGTTTAACCTGTTGTGGGTTCCCATCTTATCCCTGGTTAACACAATCAACACAGTTCCAATAAGGGGTGAAAAGAAAAATAAACGCCACAAATGTGTGCGGACGACCTAAAAATGAGCAAAGCACATGAAAAATGCAAAATGCAATCATACTAATAACTTATGTTGTTAGTGTGTTATGTGCAAAAATAAAATATATTCTCTAACAAGAAGATAGGTTGTGTGCCTCTCTGTTGTGTGGTGGCACTGGCCTGAGGATAAGCTTAACCTAAATATTCTAGAATTCATTGTTGCTTGCGCCTCTCTGCTGTGCGGTGGCACTGACCTAAGGCTTTGCATCTCTTTGAATGCTCTTAGAATAGACTCTTCTTGAAAATACCCATAGACCGCTCAAAAATCTCCAGAGGAACGTTGATTACCATATAAGAGTGGGATCCACAAATGCTTATTAAAATAATTAAACCTTAGCTCATCACCAATGTGTGTCAAAAGTCTGTGTATGGATTTAAGAGGACAAGTATACTGATAATCATCGTAAGCTGCATTTCTGGAAAGTCAAAATCAATGTGTGAATTTGGTAGCTCTAGTATGATTTCCTAAACTTGCTAGTGACTCTCGGTAAATACAAGAATCAAGCATCAAGAGGCTTATTAAAATGTCCTAATAATCTGATATACATGTATAATTCCATAATGAATTGTACCAGAAATGAGAAACTAGAATTGAAGTTGTGCTGTCCAGGAAGAAAAATTGATTTGAATTACTCTAATAGGTTTAAAATCCATCTCAAATAAAAAATACAAAAATATGTCTTAATTTCGTTTTAAATTTCTAGGTGTCTTATTTAACTTTTAGTTTTATTAGGAAAAAGTCTGACTATTCATCTGGAATCAATCTGTGAATCACTCACTCAAAAGAGTTACGTCTGAGGTGACTAAAACGTTCAAAACTAAAATGAGTCACGTCTGAGGTGACAAATTCAGTTTTAAGTAAAAGGATCACGTCTGAGGTGATCAATAGTTTTTTTTTAAAAAGGTCATGTCTAAGATGATCATTGGTCATAACATCTTAATCAATTGTTAACAGATTAAGTGGTTGAAAGTGCATAAGGTAAAATTGATAAGTCATAGTCATTCGCACAACTAGAACATAAGTATGGACTAGTTGCACGAATGGAGCATGAGTATGAACCATTCACACGATTGGATCATGAGTATGAACCAATCGCACGAATGGAGGTGACCGATTGAATCAATCGTACGACTGAACACCAGTCGCACGAATGGATGTGACCGACTGAGCCTTAGTCGCCCGAATGAAGCGTGTGAATAGGTCCAGTCGCCCAACTGATAATAAGATCAGTACAAAATAGGGCTAAAGTCGATCGCATATCCTCATCACCCTTCAATCGCTGCCAAATCGCCCGAATGCAAATATACTCTACTAAAATTTGATTTAGTCGATTTCTCACTATTATTGTGTTACTGACGTGTACGGTTATAATCTGCAGGTAATTAGTGATTGAAATCACACAAAATGCACACTATAATCAAACCCTAACAAACCCAATTTGATTAAAATCAAGAAATCAGCAACAACCATCAAATAAACCAACTAAACGTGCATAATGGTTAAAATGAAGGACATAAAGTGATAGTTAGGGTTCCTGCGAGTCTAAAGTGTCTAACACAACGTTTAACATCAAGTTTTGACCTAGATTCAGTGTTAGAGTGTCGAACATAGAGTTATGCGACTGGACACTCCGAATGAACTTCAATCGCACGAATGAACTAGGAGAATGACCCAATCGGCCGAATGAACAAGGCATATGAGCATAATCGCCCGATTGAACTCAGCCGCATGATTAATCGCCCGATTGACCTCAGCCGCATGCTCAATCACCCGACTGAACTCAGTCGTATGGTTCAATCGCATGATTGAACCAGACTAATTTAAAAGATTTTAAGTTTCAACAGTTTTTGTTATGGACAATTCTAATGTTTATGCACATCTAGATGCTACAGAAACATGGCAGAGAGGTGGATCATCAACACCAAGCAAAACATATATGCACATCTGGATGCTACCACTAGGAATGTTGCTGATTTTGTTGGTATCATTGCATTTCTGGGACAATCAAGGATCTAGAGAGCGATATCTACTCCGTGCACACCCTACTTGTCTATACAACAGGCCTTTTGGGAGGGTGCATCAGTTGACAGATCTAATGAGCCCTACTGTATTCGGAGCACCATTTTTGGGCAAGAGTTATAGGTGACAGCAACAAACCTTCGACGTGTTCTGGACCTGGGTGATGATGCTACTCACCCAACAAGGTTACACCCTCTGACTATAAGGGGATATTTACTCAGGATGAGGTACACTTAGGACATCAACGCAGGTGTGCTGAACAAAAGCAACCTGAGTCCCCAGTTCAAGTACTTAGCACACGTCATTCTCAAGTGCATTGCTTCATGGAGGGGTGGATTCGATGATCTCTCTGACCAAATCCAGAATGCCAATGTGGCATTCGTGCTGAATCACCCCTTCAGCATCTCCAAAATGATATTCACTTACCTGATCGAGAACCTTAAGGCCAAGGGTAAGGAGAGCTTCTGCGTGTATCCAAGCTTCCTGTAGATGGTCATAGATGAGAAGCTTCCCTTACTGCCCAAGGAGAAGGACGATGTTGTGAGTTTGGAGGTTATGGATGACACCACCCTAGGGAGGATGAAGGTGTACAGGGGGAAGCAGGTGAAACCCCCTGTGAGGAGATTGTTCGGGCACCTTGCCTGTGTTGATTACGTGGCACCTTCTCACAAGAGGTGGCGTCATGATGATAGTGATTCTGATGTCGAGCCTATTAAGATACCCGATGATGACTCAGATGACGACGATGACGACCAAGATGCTGGTCAGGGCGGTGAGGCTCTGGGGGGAACCGAGCCCGCTCCAATCCACCCCGACTTCCAGTTGGATAAGGAGGAGCCGGACGAGGAGCCATTGGTACGAACGATGGGAAGCCGGGTTGTAGCCACTGAGATAGGGCTCAGGATGGTTGGTGGATGCCAGGGTGACTCCGGGGATGCTGTTACTGTTGATATTGATCCATCTTTCACCCTGCACCAGCCCAGCAATCAAGGGGGAGCTTCTATCTATAAGTGCTTCAGGAAGAAGAGGATGACTCACCCTTATAGCAAAAAGAGAAAGAGGCCTAGATTTACTTTGATCACAGCCACCACCACTGCCACATCCACCACCACTGCCACAGCCACTACCACTACCACTGTCACATATACCACTACTATCACACCCCCACCATCACTACCACACTCCCAACCACCCCTACTACAGCCACCACTTCACCATCCACTCCTATCCCACCACCTATATTCACCACATCCACCACTACCACCACTAGCCACCAAGCAGGTCCCTTAACCAACTCTACCTCCACCACCGGACCCACTCTACACTTCATTGTGGTAGAGGAATAGCTAGTTACACTAAACCGGATGGTGCTAAAGCTGCTAGCTGCTGATGAGCAAAGAGCCACTTAGCTAAGTCAGCTTGTGGAATTCAATGCTGCTCAAGCACAGTAGATTACCTAGCAAGCTCAGTAGATTACCCAACTTCAGGAGCAAAATGATCAATCAGTTAAGAGGATTGAGGAGTTGAAGGCTAATAACAAGAAGATCATGCTCAGACTTAAATGATCAAAAGATAAGCCCCTGAAGATTAAAAAAGGCGATGGTGATGATGATGATGATGAAGATGATGATAATGGTGAAGATGATGAGACTGGTGAAGAAGATAACATAGATGATGAAAGGTCGAGGGGAAAGAAGAGAAGAGATGATTATGAAGAAGATGATGCGGCTGCATCAGCCTCTACTCAGGGTCAAGAAAGGAGGACAAAGAGAGCACAAGACCAAGGAGCATCATCCTCCGCCCCTCCTGTTGAGAAGCCTATTATTCAAGACAAAAGTAATGACTAGATGTTTATGTATTTGAAAACTTTTGTACTTGAATATTGTATTATAGTTCTGTAATTAATGTTTATATATATTGAATGTTTAAATGTATTGATTAATTACTAATGGTTGATGTGTTACATGTTTAAATCAAGCAGATCAAACATCTAAGCAAGATGAATATGATATTGCTCCCCTTCAGCAAATCAAGTCTCAATTCACAATGATTCTTGATTTGCAAGGGATTGTCAGAAGGTCGGTGAGCTACACTCCCAAAGAAGGAGAAATCATACACTACCTGACTAATGAGGAACTTGCAGAGATGTTCAGGCTAAATCCAGACGAGATTGTCAAAGATGTACCTACTTTGAATGTGACAAGTGACGATGAGATAAATGACGTAGATGAAATAGATATTTAGGATGTAATAGCTGAGCATTATCTAAAGTACACTAACCGAGAGTGCAATGTGATCCCCGACTTGGGTGACACTCTTGGCAATGCTGACTGGGGTTGAGTAAGAGTGATATTCTTACTGAGAATCAAATATGATAATCAAGTCAATGATTGAGTGGCGGAAACAAACAATCAAAGAACATTCAATGCAATATAATACTCATAAATGCTTTTGTATTTGTATATATCAAAGTTGATTTACAGAGAATTAATTACAACAAAAATTCTCTATCTATCAGTCGTCCCTCAGTATGAGGTTAGCTATTCTATTTATAGGCAGACAAGATGCCTTTACAAAATGACTAAACTACCCCTGACCTATTACATCATAAACTAGTCTAAGT
>BJCM01209204.1:0-10567 GCA_018326385.1 Flaveria bidentis | reverse complement strand
CCATTTAAGTGGTCTATTTGAAGAGTTTTACTGATTTCTTGATTTTAGTCGATTAAGTCAGTTAGGGTTTGATTTCACCGGTCATTTTGATCAATTTCAGTCTCACAATACCTGTAGATGAATGAGAAATCGGTTAGGGTCACAATCGGCAAGTATCAAGGTAAAACGAATTTTGAGCAGAGTGTCTACGTATGAGAGAAGTTTGAATGCTTTGAAGGGTGGTGAGAAATGTGACTGACTCACCCTTCTATTTATATTGTTTTAATGTTCAGTCGTGCGATTGGACCCATACACATGCTCCAATTGTGCGACTGGGGTTCAGTCGTGCATCTGGCTTATACTTCTTTTTCCAGTCGTACGATTGGTTCATTCTGGTGATCCAATTGCATGAATGCCCCATACTCATGGTCCAATCGTGTGACTGGCTCATACTTTGTAAGGCCCCATTCTCGGGATGCTCACAGCTGGTCAATCATTGCACATAAGACATATATTTACACTTATTCTTCATTAAACATTGCAGCGGATCATTAAAATAACTTTTCACTACGTAAGCTTTGGCAAAATAATACAACATTCGTTACACAATTTATTTGTTCGCATTACAATGCAAAAACATTAACAAAAGAATGCCATACAAATGCCAAGTAGCTGCCTCGTGCCATCCTCAGCAATGCTCACCTGCCAACTGGAAAATGCATAAAAAGTGAGCATTGCTGAGTGAGTTCTAGTTATATAATAATACATACATTACTTTCAGTAAACCGTTCTTTACTTTTTCATGTGATCACACATCATACGTACACATAGATAATATGATTATTATCTTCATCATTCATTCATGCTTTCTTACTTTCATTCATACGTTCATCATTACTTCTTTTCATTCCATCAAAACCATGAACTTTACCCTACCGTCATGCATAAAGCTGGTACTGGGCCAGGGTCTATCATAGACCCCCCGTCATGGCGCACAATAGCCTAGCCACAGTACCTAAGGTAAATTCAGGTATACCATTGTCATGTGCTATACCCTCCCTCATGCATAAAGTTGATACTAGGCCAAGGTCTATCATAGACCCCCCGTCATGGCGCATAACAACCTGCCCACAGTATCTAGGGTAAGCGACAAAGCTGATACTGGGCCGAGGTCATTCATCATTTAATGCATGCATTCATTCATCATGTTCCTCTTTTTATTATCTTCCACTTTACTTTACATAATACTTTCATTTCATTCATTAACATTCATCGTAAATCCATGGGAAAATGATCATACGTCACAAGGAACATAAACATAACAGTCAACATCATCATACAGGGCATCATACATACATAACATACATTATACATACCATCATGCATAAGCATTAACCATACATCATAACATGGCCATCATAACTATGCCTCAAGAGTCAACTTACATAATCCCCGGGAATCTCTCAAGTCAAAGCCTAAATCTCACTCTTCCCCAGAAAGTCAAAACTATTCTAAGTGTTCATCCGCATTTGTCTTAGTTCATCCGCATTTGCCTTAGTTCATCCACATTTGTCTTTCACCTCACCCGCATTTCTTGTACTTTATCCGCATTTGTCTTTTACTTCATCCGCATTTCCCCAATACTCATCCGCATTGGCTTACTTAGAGGGAAATGCTCGTCTGCTTTGACTATTTATCCGCATTAACTATTCATCCGCATTTACTCAATCCGCATTGACTTACTTAGTGATCAATGCTCAACCGCATTACTATTCATCCGCGTTTCTGTTCATCCGCATTTACTCCATCCGCATTGACTTACTTGGTGATCAATGCTCATCCGCATTACTATTCGTCTGCATTTCTGTTCATCCACATTTACTCCATCCGCATTGACTTACTTAGTGATCAATGCTCATCCGCTTTACTATTCGTCCGCATTTCTATTCATCCTCATTTACCCCATCCGCATTTCTTTTAAACACTCGGGCAGATTCAAAACCTTAGACTTCTAAGCCCTAAACATCAGATTTCGGTTTCCAAACACCATCTGCCATGTTCTAAGTTTAAATCTTACGTTCTAAGCCTTAGATACACAACCATAACATCATCAAGCATGAACATAGCCCAACATCACATCATAACGTCATCATACTCACATCGTACATACGGGTAAAAACCCAGTTTTATAAAAACATAAGTTCATGCATTTCCAGCCCCAAAATCAGTTAAAAACCAGTAAAAGAGGGGTTCTAGAACTCAATTTTGTAGCTCAGGAGTATGGCTTCTCCCAAACTCGTCTGAAATTGAGTTCAACCGCCACGAAACCCACTAAAAACATGCACTCGAACACACAAACACACATAAGCATACAACCGAAACTATGGCCAATTAAGAACATCATAATCACACGAATTCTTACCTTGAATTCGAATTCTTTCTTGTTCTTCTTTCTAAAACCGAGAGTTCTCTACAGCACTTGCTACTTTCTCTATCTAAAATCCAAAGATTTGTGATGTGTGCGACATATGGGTGGCCATACCACCTTTTACACCCACTTTTCAAACATATTGTCCTTTTGGACACTTTTTACCCTTTAACTTGGATAAAACATCTTTTCTTTCCTTTTCTTCACTATATTCTTCTTCCTTAGATTTTAATAAAATAACCAGGTGTTACATGTCCACCCCCTTATATAGGTTTCGTCCCCGAAACCTGTTATTCCTCAAAGAATTGTGGGTAATGCTGTCTCATCTCTTTTTCAGTCTCCCACGTAGACTCGGATCCTTTCCTGTGCTTCCACTGTACACACACAAGAGGAACCATTTTATTCCTCAGCCTCTTCTCTTTTCGATCAATGATTGCCACTGGTTGCTCCACATAATTGAGCCATCCATCTACTTCGATATCCTCCAGTAGAACAATCTTATCTTCATCTGCTAGGCACTTTCTCAGATGAGATACATGGAATGTCGGGTGAATTCCACTTAACTCATCCGGTAACTCTAATCTATAAGCCACCTCTCTTACTTTAGTAATGATTCGGAAAGGCCCTATGTATCTCGGGCTCAACTTGCCCCTCTTTTGGAACCGAATGATACCCTTCCAAGGTGAGACTTTCAACATAACCTTGTCACCCACCTGTAACTTACTCGGTCTACGTCGTTTATCGACATACGAAGTCTGTCTATCCTTGGCTGCCTTCATGAAGGCCTTGATCTTTTCAAGCTTCTCAGTCGTAGCCTCGATCACCTGGACGCTTCCTAACTCCTTCTGACCAATATCACCCCAACATACGGGTGTCATGCATCACCTACGGTATAACATCTCATAAGGGGGCATACCAATGCTTGCATGATAACTGTTGTTATATGATAACTCACCTTACGGTAAGTGGTCATCACAACTCCCTACAAAATCGATAACACAAGCACGAAACATATCCTCCAGCGACTGAATGGTCCTTTCTGACTGACCATCAGTCTGAGGATGATACGCCGTGCTAATATGCAACCTCGTCCCATAGCATCGTGGAATTTCTTCCAAAATTTTGATGTAAACCGGGTGCCTGATCAGACACAATAGACATCGGCACACCATAATGAATCACA
This sequence comes from Flaveria bidentis, assembly GCA_018326385.1. Lineage (NCBI taxonomy): Eukaryota > Viridiplantae > Streptophyta > Magnoliopsida > Asterales > Asteraceae > Flaveria > Flaveria bidentis. The sequence continues at coordinate 6,977 of BJCM01209204.1, read as the reverse complement.
ATCTCCTTAATGAAAAGATCAGCCAACCTCTTGGATGAATATGTCTCGCGGATCGGTAGAAAGTGAGCACTCTTCATCAAACGGTCAACTATCACCCATATGGCATCATACCCTTTCGGGGTACGCGGCAACTTCGTATTAAAATCCATTGTGATGTGCTCCCACTTCAATTCCAGTATATTCAAAGGTTGGATCTTTCCATATGGATTCTGATGCTCTGCCTTAACTTGCAAGCAAGGCACTTACTTACGTACTCCACCACATCACGCTTCATAACTTGCCACCAATAATCTTTCTTCATGTCTTAGTACATCTTTGTAGCACCAGGATGAATGGAGTATTGAGTCTTATGAGCTTCATCCATGATCTTCATACGCAGATCCCCAAAACGAGGAATCCACATTCGTCCAAATCGGGTCCTAACACCAAGTGTGTTTTCACCCAATTCCGCAACCAGACCTCTCATTCTTTCAGAGTTAAGATGATCTTCTCTCAATGCTTCATCTTGAAACTCTTTGACTTGTTTCATCACATCAGAGGTCATGATCAACTGGTATGCTTTCACCTGAATCGGTTCGGGCCTCTCTTTCCGGCTAAGGGCGTCCGCCACCACGTTGGCTTTGCCCGGATGGTAATGGATCTCGCAATCATAATCCTTTATAAGTTCCAACCATCCTTTCTGCCTCATGTTCAAATATTTCTGCTCAATGAAGTACTTTAAGCTCTTATGGTCGATGAATATGGTGCACTTTGTACCATATAGGTAGTGCCTCCAAATCTTTAAGGCAAATATCACGGCTTCTAGCTCCAAATCATGAGTAGGGTAGTTAACCTCATGAACCTTTAACTGTCAGGATGCATAGGCTATAACTTTTCCCCTCTGCATTAACACATACCCCAACTCCGAGTAGGAAACATTAGAATAAACCACCAGATCTTCACTTCCATTGGGTAATGACAGAACAGGAGCTTGAGTCAACCTTGCTTTCAATTCTTCAAACGCCCTCTCTTGAGCTTGACCCCATATGAACTTCACCTCTTTTCGGGTCAACTTGGTTAGTGGAGAAGCAATCTTAGAGAAGTCTTGAATGAACCTCCAGTAGTAGCCCGCCAAACCCAAGAAACTACAGATCTCGGATGGCGTCCTTAGTGACTTCCATTGCGTTATTGCTTCCACCTTTGTCGGGTCCACCATAATCTCGTTGGGATTCACCACATGACCCAAGAATTGAACCTCGCGTAACCAGAACGCGCACTTGGAGAATTTAGCATACAACTTCTCCCTCCTCAAAATCTCCAACACCTCCCGAATATGACCGGCATGCTCATTCTCACTCTTCGAATAAATCAGGATATCATCAATAAACACAATCACTGATTTATCCAACATTAGCTGACATACTCGATTCATAAGATCCATAAAAGCAGCTGGCACGTTGGTCAACCCCAAAAGACATAACAAGATACTCGTAGTGACCATAACGCGTGCGAAAAGCTGTTTTAGGGACATCCTACTCTTTCACCTTCAGCTGATGGTAGCCCGATCGAAGATCTATCATTAAGAACCAACTGGCACCTTGAAGCTGATCAAACAAATCATCAATTCTTGGTAAGGGGTATCGATTCTTCATTGTCAACTTGTTAAGCTCATGGTAGTCTATACACATCCTTATACTACTGTCTTTCTTTTTCACGAACAGGACCCTAGCACCCCAAGGAGAGATACTCGGTCTAATAAACCCCTTATCAAGTAGTTATTTCAATTGTTACATCAATTCTTTCATCTCGGTAGGAGCCAACCGATGCGGTGCCTTGGCAACAGGTTGGGCACGTGGTATCAAGTCAATCTGAAACTCGATCTTACGGTCAGGTGGCACTCCTGGTAAGTCTTCTGGGAACACGTCTGGAAAGTCACACGCAACCGGTACCTTATATAGTTGTGCTGTTGGTGTATCCACATCCTTCACATACGCTAAGTAGGCATTACATCCACGCCTCATACACTTTCCCGGCACCGCCATTGAAATTACTTTCGGAATCGTCGTGACCCGATCCCCTTAAATCGTTACCGAATTCTCGTCGGGCACTGTCAAACAAATCATTTTCTTGTGACACACAATGTTCGCCTCAAAGTCCGCTAACCAATCCATCCCAAGCACCAAATCAAAACCAGCTAAGGTCATCACAAATGGTCTAACCGGAAACTTATGACCTTCCAATTCCACATCATATCTTTCTATCACCTCAGAAATTCTGGTAGACTTACCTATGGCAGTTTCTACATCAAAGGGCACATTTATATTCTTACTACTAACAGGCAGTTTAGCATAAAAAGCAACAGAAATGAAACTTTTACTAGCACCAGAATCAAATAACACAGAGGCTAAAGTTTGGTTTACTAGAAACGTACCTGACACAACATCAGGGTCCATCCTAGCCTCCTCCTATGTCATCGTGAATGCCCTGGCGCTTGCCCTCGGTCCTTCACCTCCAGTCTTCTTCACCCTAGAACCCTCAGCCCTCGGGTTCTTACAGTCTCTACTCATGTGACCCTCCTCACCACAATTGAAACATCGGACCGTACGATAGTCCTTTGCTATATGTCCCGTCTTCCCACATTTGAAGCATAAGTTCGATCCTAGCCTACATTGACAGATATGCTCTCTACCACATTTGCCACACCTCTTCGCTCCTGCACCAGATGTGACCACACGAAGGTCATCCACCCGTGCCTTCTTGTTGCTCGCCGGGACACCGCCTCGACCGAACCTTTTCCCATTCCAATTCCAGTCGCCACCACCTTTCTTGCTACCTTCGGTCACCACCACAGTCCTTTCATCATACAGTCTCCCCACCAAATCAACCATCGACCTAAACGTGCTTGGCCGGGCGGCGATCATTTGCCTACGAATATCCGTTGGCAAGCCCTGAATGTACCTCTTGATTTTTCGTGACAAAGGTGTCACTTGATCTGGCACCAGACGTGCCATCTCATTGAATTTGGTGGTATATTGTTGATGTGTCACCGTTCCCGCTTCCAACTGCAAAAACTCTCTTTCCACCTTATCCATCTCTCGGTGAGGACATAACTCCTTAATTACCAACTTCTTCAACTCCGACCACCTTATTCTCCCAATTGCCCGACTACCCTCGGCTTGGACTATATTGTCCCACTAACACAGAGCCGAGTCCACAAATGAGTGGGCAACAAACTTCACCTTTTGGTCCTCTCAGCACTCGTTGATATTCAAATCAGCTTCCATTTATCTCACCTATCGATGAGCAGCAGCAGAAGTGCCATTGCCATCAAAAGTAGGGGGCTTGTAGCATTAAAATACCCCGTAGTTACAGCTTCGTGCCGCCTCCGGCGTAGGCTCTTCTTCTTCCTCTTCCCCTTCGTCATCAGAGAAAACCATTTCAGTCTCGGGCTGTCTCCTTTCGCCCGTAGGTCTACTCCTTTCCTTTCTCTCCCCATCTCAAACAGCCTTTATCACTTCGGTCACCATAGACGGTAGGATAGTCTACATGACCTGATGCACCTCTTCGACAACAGCCTCCTTCACTAAGGCCCTTAGGTTAGCACTCTCATCACCGCCCTCCGGATGAGGGGTCTAAGGTTCTTCATGAACCACCTTTTCGGCTCTAGGCCTTCCTCTCATAACCCGTGGTTCAGCACCACGGCCTCCACCACGTTAGGCTTTAGATGATCTATCATTATTATTCGTACTTTCATTCATACGTTCATCATTACTTCTTTTCATTCCATCAAAACCATGAACTTTACCCTACCATCATGCATAAAGTGGGTACTGGGCCGGGGTCTATCATAGACCCCCTATCATGGCGCACAACAACCTAGCCACAGTACCTAGGGTAAATTCAGGTGTACCATTGTCATGTGCTATACCCTCCGTCATGCATAAAGCTGATACTGGGCCGAGGTCTATCATAGACCTCCTGTCATGGTGCACAGCAGCCTAGCCACAGTATCTAGGGTAAGCGACAAAGGTTCTATACAAATAGCCAATCATAAAGAAAAACCCAGTGTGCATCCTTCTAGGGTAGCTAACCCGCACACCGTTGAGCTAACACCCTTCATTGGGGATGCACCATATTCATGGACCACAAGAGCTTGAAATACTTCTTTGAGCAGAAGGATCTGAACATGAGGTAAAGACGGTGGTTGGAACTTATAAAGGATTATGATTGTGAGATCCACTACCATCCGGACAAGGCCAATGTGGTGGCTGATGCCCATAGCCGGAAAGAGAGGCCCGAGCCGATTCGGGTGAAGGCATGTCAACTGATCATGACCTCTGATATAATGAAGCAAGTCAAAGAGTTTCAATATGAGGCACTGAAAGAAGATCATCTTAACTCTGAAAGAATGAGAGGTCTGGTTGGGGAATTGGGTGAAAACACACTCGGTGTTAGAACCTAATTCAATCGTGTGTGGATTCCTCGTTTTGGGGATCTACGGGTGAAGATAATGGATGAAGCTCACAAGACTCGATACTCCATTCATCCTGGTGCCACGAAAATGTACCATGATATGAAGAAAGATTATTGGTGGCCGGGTATGAAGCGTGACGTGGTGGAGTATGTGAGAAACTACCTTACTTGCTTACAGGTGAAGGCAAAGCATTAGAAGCCGTATGGGAGGATCCAACCTTTGGATATACCGGAATGGAAGTGGGACCACATCACTATGGATTTCATTATGAAGCTACCGCATACCCCGAAGGGGTATGATGCCATATGGGTGATAGTTGATCGTCTGACAAAGAGTGCTCACTTCCTACCAATCCTCGAGACGTACTCATCTGAGAGGTTGGCTGATCTGTTCATCAAGGAAATTGTAACTCGTCATGGTGTGCCGGTGTCTATTGTGTTGGATCGCGACACTCGGTTTACATCTAAATTTTGGAAGAAATTCCACGATGCTATGGGGACGAGGTTACATATTAGCATGGCTTATCATCCCCAGACTGATGGTCAGTCAGAAAGAACCATTCAGACACTGGAAGACATGCTTCGGGCATGTTTGATTGATTTTGGTGGAAGTTGGGATGACCACCTACCGTTAGCTGAATTCTCATACAACAACAGCTATCATGCCAGCATTGTTATGCCACCATATGAGATGCTATACGGTAGGAGATGCAGAACACCCGTTTGTTGAGGTGATATTGCTCAAAAGGAATTGGGGAGCGTCGAGGTAATCGAGGCTACGACTGAGAAGCTTGAGAAGACTAAAGCCTTCATGAAGGCAGCCAAAGACAGACAGAAGTCGTATGCTGATAAACGACGCAGGCCGATTGAGTTCCAGGTGGGTGACCGAGTTATGTTGAAGGTCTCACCTTGGAAGGGTATCATCTGCTTTCGAAAGTGGGGTAAGTTGAGCCCAAGGTATATAGGCTCTTTCCGAATCATCGCTCGAGTAGGAGAGGTGGCCTATATACTGGAGTTACCGGATGAGTTAAGTGGAATTCACCCGACATTCCATGTATCTCATCTAAGGAAGTGCTTAGCTGATGAAGACATGATTGTTCCACTACAGGATATCGAAGTAGATGAAAGACTCAATTACGTGGAGCAACCAGTGGCGATCATCGATAGAAAAGAGAAAAGACTGAGAAATAAAGTGGTTCCTCTTTTGCGCATACAGTGGAAGCACAGGAAGGGATCCGAGTCAACGTGGGAGACTAAAGAAATGAGACAACATTATCCGTGTTTGTTCGAAGAATAACAGGTTTCAGGGACGAAACCTAGTTAAGGGGGGTGGACTTGTAACATCCGGTTATTTATTATTTTGAAGCCGACAAAGGAAGAAAAAGAAATAAACTCCAAAGTCGAGGGACCAAACTCGCCCACGATAGAAAGCCGGGTGAGTGGGAGTACATAAGGGAGAGGGCAGCCCTTACCCTCTCCCCCATACTCACAAAATCAGCCAAGAGGAGAGAGTGAAGAGAGAAAGAAGAAAAGAGAAAAGTGTCGGTTCAGGTTAGTTCGGGTCGCCAAAATCGTCGTGTAGCAAGCCAAATCGAAGCCCTTGTCGTTGTGCTCGTTTGTGTGAGTTCTAGGACCCCACTTTTACTTGTTTTCAACCGATTTTGGGGCTAGAAAGCATAAAAATCCGTTTGTGTATGTGTATGTGTTTGACCCATTTGGGGTGTCTTGCGTATGATGCGTTTGAGTCTTGATTGTGAGCTTGTGTGTGCTTGAATGGTGTTGTGGTATGCATCCCTGAGGTTTAGGATGGTCTATTTGGGCTTAAAATGGGTTTAGATGAGTTTGGAGGCCGACAACCCTCGGCTGCAGTCGGGATGAACTGCATTCTGCATCAGCTAGGGCTAGGCGACCGACTGGAGGCTGAATGGAGGCCATACGGCCGAATAGGGTGCGATTGGGGGTCCATTCGCACGATTGGGGTCCATTGGCACGATTGAAGGTCCATTCGAATGATTGAAAGGCCAGTCGGATGGGGGTCATGCGATTGGAGGTTCAATAGAATAAGTGCGCATCCACATTAGTCCCATTCGCATGAGGTCCATCCGCATTGTCCATTCGCACGACTGGGTGTTCATTCACATGAGTGTTCATCCGCATTAGTCCATTCGCATAGCGTTCAATCGAATGGAGGCCATGATACTGAAGGGTGTCCATACGCCTAAATAGGGTTGTTGCACCCGAGGAAAGTATAGTTTGACTTCTGACTTTCGGGGGAAAGTGCAGATGTAAGTGTTGACATAAAGGTTCCCGTAAGAGCACGTGAGATAACTGTTATGGCCTTAGAGAGCATGTAGGGCATGATGATGATGATGTTGCATGTTTATTCATATTATGTATGTATGATGTTGCTCTGTATGACGTGATGTCGGTGCATGTTAATGTTCCTTATTATGATATACGTTTATCTTTCCTGTGGTTTTACGTGTTATGATAATGAATGAAATGAAGTATTATGTAACGTAAAG
>BJCM01209183.1:0-13692 GCA_018326385.1 Flaveria bidentis | reverse complement strand
AATGGAGAAGAAGAAGAGGCTAGGGCTGGTATGGGGTATTTATACCCAGCCCTAGTTTCGCAAAATGACACGTTTAGTCCCCGATCTTAGCCCTCGGGTTTCCAAATTGGTTTCGGTTGAAAACGATATTAATTAGACTCGTTATATTAATGACAAAAATGTAATTAATGGTATTTGAAACTTAAAAATGGTTTTATTTATAATAATAATATAGATATAATGGTGTATTTTATGGTGATGATAGTAATATGGACCAAGGTTTTTAAATAACAGTTATGTAAGGGTAAAAGTGAAATCACACAGGTAGTTCATAAAGGTGAAGAATGAAAGATTAACGAAAAGATGACGGAAATACGTCAATAGACGGACCTTTGGTGACGGATGTCACAATCATACAGTACTTTACATTCGTTCGTGATCATACATCATACGTACATACGAATAGTATCATTATTATCTTCATCAGTCGTTCATCCGTTCTAGATCTGTTCAGACTTTACCCTCTTCGTGGCACTCAGCCACGATTACTGAGGTCGAAGGACAAAGATCTCGTTACGTACATTATTAAGATATTTTGTTAACGTTCATTTCATACGTTCGTTCTTTCCATAATTACCTTTCTCATTCATCAACTCACGCCATACTCCCGACTCATGTCCGAAGACTGGTACTGTGCCGGGGTCTGTACACAAACACTCGACTCATGTCCGAAGACTAACACAGCACCGGAGTACGTGATTCGTTTCTCTTTCATCCGATCTCAGTCTCACGCACTACTCCCGATTCATGTCCGAAGACTGATACTGTGTCGGGGCCTGTACACAAACCCCCAACTCATGTCCGAAGACTGACACAGTACCGGAGTACGCGACAAGGACCTCTTTCGAGTCTGTTGCGACAAAGAGTCACTCACCTCATACATATGCTTGCAAGCCTTTCAGTTGTTCATTCATTCATTCATGCATGCATTCATTCATTATGTTCCTCTTTTCATTGTCTTTCACTTTACGTTACATAATACTTTCATTACTTTCACCGTTCATTAACTTTCAACTAAAAGCCACGGAAAGATAAACATACATAATAAGGAACATAAACATACAACATCACCATACAGGCATCATCATACATACATAACACACATCTGACATACTATGCATCACACACACCGCCAGTCATATATCACACAAAACATCATACATAACATCATCGTCAACTTATCATCATACATCGTCTTGCATCATCCATGACCATCTCATCATCTACGACCCCGAGGATCCGAGTCTAAGTCTGCACTTTCCGAAAGTTGGACAATACTACGGTCATTCAGGCGTATGGACCCTATGCGAATGGACCTATGGGCGAATAGACCTATGGGCGAATGGACCTATGGGCGAATCGACATCAATGCGTATGGACTCTCAATCGCATAGCTTCTATGCGTATGGCCTTCAGTAGCATGACTTCAGGAGCATGGGCTTCAGTCGCATAACCTTCGTGAGAATGAACCTCAGTCGCGTACCCTTCGTGCGAATGAACCTCAATCTCAGGGCAATCTGCCGTATGGCCACTAATCGCCATCCAGTGGTCACCTAGCCCTAGCTGATGCAGAATGCAGTTCATCCCGACTGCAGCCGACGGTTTTCGGCCTCCAACCTCCTCCAAACATCTTTTAAGCTCAAATCAACCATTCTAAGCCTTAGGGAAACATACCACAACCTCATACAAACATAACCAAGCAAGAAATCAAGCCTCAAACGAATCATACACATACACACATGCATAAAATGGGTTTACACCCAAAAACTCGAAAAAGGGTTTTCAGATGCGTTCCAGCCCCAAAATCATTCAAAAACGTGTAAGGGAGGGGTCCTAGAACTCATCTTAACGATCCCGTCAAGTAGAGCTTTGATTTGACCCGCTACACGTCGATTTTCACGCTCGAATCTTCCCGAACCAAGCTTTTCTCCTCTTTTCTCCTTTTCTCTCTTCTTGGCTGAGTTTTTGCAAGAATAGGGAGGGTGTGGGCTGCCCTCCCCCTTTTATACTCCCACTCATAAAGTTTTCTCTCGTTGGCGGGTTTAGTCCCTCGACTTTGGACTTTATTTCTTTTCTTATTTCGTTGGCTTCAAAGAAAATTTCTGGGTGTTACCAGTCCACCCCCCTTAAATAGGTTTCATCTCCGAAACTTGTTGTTCCTTGAACCATTACGGGTAATATTGTCTCATCTCTTTTCCAGTCTCTCACCTAGAATTCAATCGCTCTACATTGTTTATCAACAAACAACTTCTGGTCTATCTTTGGCTACTTCCATCAGGGCTTTGATCCTTTTGAGCTTCTCAGTCGTAGCCTCAGTCACCTCAATATTTCCCATACCACATTTGGTGCTCGGCCTTCACTTATAGACAATTAAGGCATTTACTCACTTACTCCATCATATCAAACTTCATACCTGACCACCAATAATCTTTACTCATGTCTCGATACATCTAACGGTTGAGGTATTAGTATATCCACATACCTTACATCGGCCAAGTAGGTGATATGTCCATGCCTCATGGATTGCTAACCCATTCACCTTATAGTGTACGCCTATCCACCCAAGTCTGTCCTGAATGGTCTAGCACGAACAAACGCTTTCTCAATTCAATCCCGCAATCCTTTAGGGAATCTAGGTGGCCTAGTGGATTCATTAATAGCAATCTCTACATCGAAGGGCTCATCGATGTTCCTTCTCCTAAAATGCCACTTACAACAGAAAGTAGTAGGAACGAGACTACTACTAGCATCACATCCAAATCATAGATGCACAAATTTTAAATTACAAGAAACGTACCTGATGTCAAGTCAAAGTCCGCTCTAGCCTCCTCTCGGTCATGGAAAAAGCTCTAGCCTTCACTTTCTGTTCCCTTTCCTCGCACCGGAGCTTCCTGCGTTCGACTTCTTACAATCCTTGCTTAGGTGTCCAGTCTCGCCACAGTCGTAGCACTTAGCCATGCGGCAATCCCTCGCCCTGTGGCCTTCCTTCCCACACTGGAAACAGACGTTCAGTCCCCACTTGCATTCCCCCTCATGGTCTCTACCACACTTTTTGCATACTTCTCCTTTTCTTTCTATTCTCTTCTGATCATCGTCCCTCGACGTCGTACCTTCATACACAAATCCACCATCATTGTCTCGCCTTCCTTTCCCCTTCTTAACGTAGGCTCGCTCCTCCCCTTCGTCTGTCATCGCCATCGCCCCCCGCTCGTCATACAACCTTCCCGCCAGGTCAACTACCGAGCTAAACGTGCTCGGTCGGGCAGCGATCATGTGCCTACGAATGTCCGCAGGCAAGCCCTAAATATACCTCTTGATCTTTCTCAAAAGAGGTGTCACCTGATCCGGCACTAGACGTACCATATCGTTGAACTTCGTGGTGTACTGTTGATGTGTCAGGGTTCCCGCCTCCAGTTGCAGGAACTCCCTCTCAACCTTGTCAATCTCTCGGTGAGGACAAAACTCCCCAATAACCAACTTCTTCAGCTCCGACCATCTCATTCTCCCAATAGCCCTGCTACCCTCGGCTTGGACTATATTGTCCCACCAGCACAGAGGCGAGTCACAAAAGAATGGGCAGCAAACTTTACTTTCTGATCCTCCCGGCACTCGCTAATATTCAATACAACTTCCATCTCTCTCACCCATTGGTGAGCAGTAGCAGCAGTGTCATTTCCATCAAAAGTTGGGGCTTGCATCGTTGAAACGCCCCATAGTTACAGCCTCGTGCCGCCTCCAACGCAGGCTCTTCCTCTTCTTCCTCTTCGTCATCGAAGAAAACCGTTTCAGTCTCTGGTCGTCTCCTTTCGCCCGAAGGTCTACCCCTTTCCTGTCTCTCCCCATCTCTAACAGCCTTTATCACTTATGTCACTACAGACGGTAGGATCGTCTGCATGGCCTGATGCACTTCCTCCGCAACCGCCTCTCTCATCGAGGCTCGCAGATTAGCACCCTCATCACTGCCCTCCAGATGAGGGGTCTTGGGTTCTTCATGAACTACTCTTTCAGCCCTAGACCTTCCTCTTGTGACCCGTGGTTCATCACCACGTCCACCGGCACCTCCACCTCGTGAAGCTTTCGAAGATCTACCACCGGCCATCACACGCACACTGAAAGATTCAAATACTAACACGGTCATTCAAGGAAACAGCTCAGTTTATGTCAAGTATAGTAAGTCCCTAATTATAGTGGCCAGTTGTGATTAGCCACTTACTTTACTTTTCATACCCCAAGCATTACCTGTCCTCACTACATCAGTATCTAAATCTATCAGCAACACATAAACCACATAACATGCGCACGTAATACCGGTTAACTTTACAAAAATACCTGATGGCACGCAACTACTCAGATTGGCATCCCTTCCCTTTCCGTCCATTCTTAGTTTAAGTTAAGGTTTGTTTTGAAAATTTACCTATTTCACTTAAACTTTGGCTCTGATACCAACATGTAAGGCCCCGTTCCCGGGACACTTACAGTTGGATTCTTATCGCACTCAAAACATAATTTTCGTCGTCTTACATAAAAACGTCGCAGCGAAACATTTAAAACAATATCTCATTTAAATATAATAGTTTTTGCAAACAATACTTCATTATCAAATTACAAAATTCATGTTACATTTCATTACAAAAGCCTTATAATAATGGATGCCAATCTAAAAGAACTGAGTAGTCGCCCCGTGCCATCCTCAGCAACATACCTGCCAACTGGAAACACATCAAAGTCGGCGTTGCTGAGTGAGTTCTAGTTTTATAATAAAACGTATTTTTCTTTCGTAAAACCGTTCTTTACTTTCTTTCAAAATCATACAGTACCTTACATTCGTTTGTGATCATACATCATACGTACATACGAATAATATCATTATTATCTTCATCATTCGTTCATCCATTCTAGATCTGGTCAGACTTTACCCTCTTCGTGGCACTCAGCCACGATTACTGCGGTCGAATGACAAATATCTCGTTTAGTACATTATTAATATATTTCGTTAACGTTCATTTCATACGTTCGTTCTTTCCATCATTACCTTTCTCATTCATCAACTCACGCCATACTCCCGACTCATGTCCGAAGACTGGTACTGTGCCGGGGTCTGTACACAAACCCCCAACTCATGTCCGAAGACCGACACAGCACCGGAGTACACGATTCGTTTCTCTTTCATCCCATCTCAGTCTCACGCACTACTCCCGACTCATGTCCGAAGACTGATACTATGCCGAGGCCTGTACACAAACCCCTGACTCAAAACATCGTCTTGCATCATCCATACATCGTCTTGCATCATCCATGCCCATCTCATCATCTACGACCCCGAGGGTCCGAGTCTAAGTCCGCATTTTCCGAAAGTCGGACAATACTACAGTCATTCGGGCGTATGGACCCTATGAGAATGGACCTATGGGCGAATGGACATCTATGCGTATGGACTCTCATTCGCATAGCTTCTATGCGTATGGCCTTCAGTCGTATGACGTCAGGCGCATGAGCTTCAGTCGCATAACCTTCGTGAGTTTGAACCTCAGTCGCATACCCTTCGTTTGAATGAACCTCAGTCACATGGCAATGGGCCGTATGGCCTCCAATCACCCTCCAGTCGGTCGCCTAGCCCTAGCTGATGCAGAATGCAGTTCATCCCGACTGTAGCCGACGGTTTTCGGCCTCCAACCTCCTCCAAACCTCTTTTAAGCTCAAATCAACCATTCTAAGCCTTAGGGAAATATACCACAACCTCATACAAACATAACCAAGCAAGAAATCAAGCCCCAAATGAATCATACACATACACACATGCATAAAACGAGTGTACACCCAAAAACTCGAAAGAGGGTTTTCAGATGCGTTCCAGCCCCAAAATCATTCAAAATGGTGTAAGGGAGGGGTCCTAGAACTCACCTTAACGATCCCGTCGAGTAGAGCTTCGATTTGACCCGCTACACGTTGATTTTCACGCCTGAATCCGCCCGAACCAAGCTTTTCTCCTCTTTTTCTCATTTTCTGTCTTCTTGGCTGAGTTTTTGCAAGAACGGGGAGGGTGTGGGCTGACCTCCCCCTTTTATACTCCCACTCATCAAGTTTTATCTCGTTGGCGGGTTTGGTCCCTCGACTTTGGACTTTATTTCTTTTCTTATTTCGTCGTCTTCAAAGAAAATTTCCGGGTGTTACACATTGTAATACGAACGAACTATATTTTGTAATGAACAATGTATTATTTTGAAAAAGTGTTTATTTAAAGGAAATGAAATGTTTGTTTAAGGTGTTTCCGCTGCATGATTTTAGTAAAGTTAATGTAATTATATGTTTTATGTGCGACGATTGACCAGCTGTGAGTGTCTCGGGAACGGGGCCTTACACTTCATCTCCCCTATTGCACTCATCTCAAATTCTACTTTCATGACAGATTCAAATTCTTTACATAACTCTTCGTTTCTGAAACCGAAGATTATGTCATCAACATAAATTTTTACGCGCAGTAAGTCACCATCCTTTTCTTTGATGAACAATGTACAGTCAATAACTCCTCTACGAAAACCGTGTTTCACCAGATGAGTTGAGAGTTTCTCATACCATGCTCTCGGGGCTTGATGTAGCCCGTAGAGAGCCTTATCCAGCTTGTAAACACTATCCCGATGATAAGGATCCTTAAATCCTTCGGGTTGACTGACATACACTTTTTACATCTAGTTGATAAACTTTGATCTTCATGTATAATGCATAGGCTAGGAAGATACGAATTGCTTCCATTCTAGCCACGAGTGCAAACACTTCATTGTAATTGATTCCTTTGACTTGTCTAAAACCTTGAATGACAAGTCAAGCCTTGTTTTTGATTATGACCCCTTGGTCATCTTTCTTGCACTTCAAGACCCATTTAGTATCAATTACTTTAGCACCTTTTGGTCTATCCACCAGTGTCCAAACTCCTAACTTCTTGAATTGAAGGAGCTCTTCCTGCATAGCAATAACCCATGCCTTATCGTTTAAGGCTTCACTAACATATTTTAGTTCAGATTGAGACACAAAACATCGATACCCACCGTCATGAAGATAGCCTTTTTCCATGAATAAGGTATAATCTACTAAGTATAGCTGATTTCTTTTCTGAACTCCCGATTGTACATCCCCTATAACATTGTCCAGATGATGATAAATGTGTATTCGTGATCCGGGAGTAGTGGGAACAACAACTTCATGATACAAATTTTGAATTCCCGGGTCAGTATATGTAGCTGTTGGAGTTTGAGGTGCCAAAGTGTTTGAGACATCAGCATCTGATGCTTGTGTACTTGTAGTAGCAGGAACCTATTCCTCCTGGTTCACCTATTCAGTCTCCACTTCTTCATCATCAGAGGAGGAATCACTTACATCAACTGCTCCCCCTAAGGGACTAGAAGATTCACCTAGTGGAGCTGATGTTGTCGAGTCTGGTGACGGTGTATTTAAGATATCAACCATCATTCTGGTCGATAACTCAACATCAGGAGGGGAGATAGGGATATTGAAGGACTTAAAGAATCCATCATAATCGAAGGAGAATAAAGGACCCTTTCCAGCAGGGGGTGGTGTATCTCTAAACGTCAACATTGCACCACATTTCTACCTAACCAGTTGAGTTGTTATAAACTCGCTTGTTCGGTATATTGTATCCTAGAAAAATCCCTTCTTCAGCCTTCTCACTGAACTTCCCTGACTAAGTTTTCTTTAGCAGCGTACATGGTGCGTCAAATGGTTTGAGGTACTGCAGATTAGGTTTACGTCGCTGGAGCAACTCATAACACGTTTTACCATGACGTTTGACCATCAAGACTCGATTGAGGGTGTAACATGCATTGGAAACTGTCTCGTTCCAAAATTGAATAGGCAGTTTCGAGTCTGCTAACATCGTTCGTGCTGTCTCTATCAAGCTTCTGTTCTTTCGTTCAGCAACTCTGTTCATTTATGGAGTGTAGGCAGATGTGAACTGGTGTACCCTTTCTCTTTGCAGAATTCCTCCATCCACTAGTTCTTGAACTCCGTCCCGTTGTCTGAGCGAATCTGTCGTACTTTCAGCTTGTAGAGAGATTCCAATGTAGTTACCAACTATTTGAAAGATTCAAATGTTTCTGATTTAGATTTCAGAAACATTACCCAAGAGAATTTTGAGTAATCATCGGTAACTACATAACAGTATAGATCACCAGTGATGCTTTTGGTACTGACAGGACCAAACAGATCCATGTGTAGAAGTTCAAGATTCAGGTCAATTGAATTTACTTTCTTTGCATTATGAGACTTCTTGGTCTGTTCACCTTTCTTGCACGCTACACAAAATCCGGAAGTTGAAAGTTCTTGACATTCACTCCATTCACTAAATCATTCTGGATCAGATGATTCATCTTCCGTGGATTTATGTGTCCCATTCTCCTATGCCAGAAAATCGTGTCCTTCTCTATTGCCTTTGACAAGAAGCATTGAACTTGATGATCGGTTATGGAGGCTTTTGATAGATCCAAGACATATAAGTCATTATATCTTGACATTGACATTAAGATTTGATCCTTTGGGATAATGTAATCCTTCTTCAATACATAGCACTTCTTTTGTCAAAGAACACTTTGAATCCTTTGTCACATATCTGAAAGACTGAAAACAAGTTATTCTGTAGTTGTTGAACGTAGTTGACCTTATCAAACTTTACTTTCAGGTTTCCCATTTCACCTTGAGCTGTGATGTATCCTCCCTTGTTCCCAACAAATGATACATGTCCCCCTTTAATTTGTTTGACATTGAAAATGAGAGACAGATTCTCAGTCATGTGCCTAGACGCCCCACTATCAACAATCTAGGTGTTTTTGATAGCACTGTAATGGACACCCTGCACATTAAAAGGAAATTATCAGTTTAGGTTTGGGACCCAAGCCTTAACTGGCTTGGGTGACCTAGAGGAATCACACATCATGAACTCAGTCCCCTATCCATTTGAGGGTAAGGGCATATCATTTTTCATATTTTTCTTATCTTCAGACAGTTAACTTGACTTTTCATTCCATAAGCCAGTTCTTTGTAAGGCCTGTTTGTGATAAACAGACGACTGGCTTACAGTCTGAACTTTAGGTTCATTTATTCTTTTTGGTGCAGAGATAGAATTTCTTTTATAAGAACATGTTTTAGTATCATAAAGTTTAATTTTCTGTCTGGGAGTTTGATAATAAGGTCAATTTGAAGCAATATGTCCTTTCTTTCCACAACTGTAGCAATATCTCCCTTCTACATGTTGATGGAATTGCTTTTGTGGGGAAGTGTGTGATACAGTTTTGACTTTAGTCTGATTGGGTTTGGACACTTCTTGTATAGATATTTTTGCTCCGTTAACAAAATTCATTGTATGAATGTTTTCAACATCTTTAGCCTTTTTGTTTATTTGGACTTTGACATGAAGCACGTGGTTGGTTAACTGGTTTGGTTAGTTTGGGTTCTAAAATAGACATGTTTAAACCCGACTTTACATTAACCTTTTCAAATTGTTCATTCAAATTCATAATAGGCATCTTACCTTTGGATTTCAAAGTAGCCTCCTTTTGTTTAGTGACAGAATTCACCGGTTTAACCGTGGAATTCGGATCACTAACCAGAGGAGTGGACACCATATGATCCTTAACTGGATTGTTATTTATTGGTCTACATTTAGTATTTAACATGATATCATGTGGTGGTGGAACCATTTTGTAACTCAACCCATCCCCGTTATTTCATTCTTTCACCAAGTGTTGAACTATGTGAGAAGAACTGGTCCAACTATACAGTTTTTGTTTTAGTACTTTGACTTCTAAAACTACTTTTTCTTTCTTAGTTTCTTCCAAGGAATTTAAATAGAACTTTATATCATTGGCTTGATTAAAAGCAACAACCTTGGTTTCCCTTAGTTGTATATTTAAAAGTTCTATTTTCTCTTTATAGCTATACTCGTTTTGTTTTAAAATTCTATTAGCTTCTGTGCACAGTTGTAAATCATTTACCAAGCTATCATTATGGTCTAATAACCTAGCAAACTTAAGATCAATGCTTTCTCTGAATTTAATACATTCAATACAAGCATGATTTTCAAAGAGTTGGTCTTTGGTACTTACCTGTGAAGATTCAGTTGAATCAGCCATCAATCCAAAATTTGACTCTTCTGATGTAGGAGATTTGAGCAACAGGGCATACACCTTCTTTTCAGCATTATACTTCGTTTTTTGGCTGTCAGTCATACCTCCCAGAGTTAATTTAACACCATCAGCACCTAATTGTATATTATAACCTGTCTTAATAGATTCCCAAAGGTTGGGATCAACTCCATTAAGATAGATCTCAAATCTTTGCTTCCATTGTAGGTAATCATCTAATTTTATAAGTTTAGGTGGTTTATTTTGATTCCCAATTTCATTTTCCAGAAGCAAAAGGTTCTGGATCCGTCAGTCCCTACCGGCAGTAAACGCAGAGAACTTATCTTCCGTTTCTTTAAACTTTGAACTTCAGAACTAAGTTGATTTACTCGTGCGAATGGACAGATGCGGATGGCTCAATCGGGTGATTGGACAAATGCGGATGATTCAATCATGCGATTGGACAAATGCGGATGACCAATGCGGATGACTCAGTCTTGCGGATGAGGTATGCGAATGAAGTGTGTGAATGAATTCAATCGTGCGATTGGATTCAGTCGTACGTATGGAGTATGCGAATGGAGACAAACGAATGAAGATGTTCAGTCGTATGAATGGATGAGCGATTGAGTTCAATCGTGCGAATGGGTGTGCGATTGAGTTCAGTCGTGTGATTGAGCCAATCTTACGACTAAGGCTGTTGTTTTTTAAAAATTCGAAGGTTTTTGACACTTTGACACAAAAATACGATTTTTCACAAACCCTAATCTGTTGTAAGCCGAAAAATGCAAACTTTGAGACCTAGAGACGTCGAAAAATCTGGTTTACTCAAAAAGATGATGTTTTTAATGAAAAACGTGATTTTTACACCAAAACCAATCGAATCACACGCAAAATCAAGAGCCAAAGCTCTAATACCACTTGTTAGAACCGTGTACGTACGGAGTACTAACTAATAATGTGTGTAACCAGATCAATAGTGCACAATCCTATTTGATTGGCGTTCCAATCAGTGAGAACGACAACCCAATCGATCTAACGATGAAACAAGCGTTAAGAATTGATTAGAAACTGATCAGGAACGAACTATGAACTTGGAGTAGGTTTTCTGGACGCTCTGGACGGCTAGGTTATGAGTATGTGTTGAGATTCTATTAAGTGTCCTAATTTTCCACGAATTATGTGGTATTTATAGGTTATGGGTTTCCAATAGTACGACTGAACCATTAGCATTGTTTAGTCGTGCGACTGAATCATGCAATTGATCCGTACGCACGACTGAAGGTTCAGTCATGCGACTGAGTCAATCTTATGTCTCAATCGTGCGACTGATTCAGTCTCCTGGTTCAGTCGTGCAACTGGTCCATTAGCATGGTCCATTCGCATGAAGACTCATACGACTAAGTTTGAACATATTTCTCAATCATTATTGAGTAAGAACTATGCATAACAACCTCAAACCTATATAGTAAGTTCATTATACTTCAACAGACAATAATACAATGAAATATTAAACATTTTAAGCATCAATCACATGTTGTATTTCATTCAACTCATTCATTACATAAGTGTAAGACATGACAGACTTTTATATTAAGCTCATAAACTAAGTACATATGTGTATCAACACCTGACAAGCCTGCTTGGTTTATCCAAGTACACTTAGCTAATCGTATAAACTTGTAAACGTCAGAACTTATAAACTGTCAAGGTTTGATTGTATATTCTGTCTTACATCCCTAGTTACTTTGTTCACTAATGTATAACATGAATAGCCATATTTTATATACTTAAGTATTGAAAACTATGGAAATCTCACCAGCATTATGTTGACCTTTTATTTTTAACATGTTTCAAGAAACACGCAAGTTTGATTGCCACACTTGAAGCTTATTCACACCTAGGAATGGACCTAGATAAATAAATGGATGGGCTTGAAATATTTCTTATATGCTTGTTAATTTCTTTATTTGAGACTTATGTTTGTAATATTACCTTTGGAACTTATGATTAATATATTTGAGTTTAATTATAGCGTTATGTGGCTGTGAACGATCTTAACCCTCACATCTCAACGTTTCCGCCATCTTGGTTGGGGTCTGACAGATTGGTATCAGAGCCCATAACTATAGGGATTTAGGTTATTAAAAATGGTGACCTAGACTATTGCGTATGCATGAACCTCATAGAATTATATTTCTATCTTGTAAAAGGTATGGTTTGCATGCTACATAATGCTATGCCTTCTTATGTGCAATTTGATGCCTTAGCATAGGATTGCTTAAAATTTGTTACCTGTCTCCCTAAACTTAACTTTGACTCTTTGATTCTCCCTGAACATGAAGTCTCTTAATCTTATTCTCGACGACACGTGGGATCGCATACTTATTGTTTATGACTTGGAGCTTTAGACGTTATGTCTAATCTGTACAATCTCATCAAGGTTTTGATTTCATGAACCTAAGGAATATTATGTGACACATAGACACCTATATTCTAGATTTCCTCGCAAAAGGCCTTCGAGCTAAGGTAAGCATTTCGCATAAATCCTACGGGACTAGTTATGCTTACCTGGGGATTTCTGGGATGAGTGATAAACTATGGTCGATATACACAAGTTTCTAAGGCAAATGGGTCAGTTCACCTTGACGTGACAACATTTCCAAATGGTAATGAGTTACCAAATGGAATCATTCCATGTACCATACAACTCTTAGCTTATCCTTGTTTAAATTACTATCCTTTGTTATCCTCATTCCTCTGTCTTTGGAATTCGAGCCTATACTTTCTAAACCATGTGTTAATCTAGAAAGATCCTTCACAGTCGAAGTTGCCGATGGAAAATCTATCGTTGTTGACGTCATACTACGTGATTGTACCTTGAGCCTTAACGAACACGAGTTTTTCATCGACCTTATTCCTATGCAAATGGGAAGCTTTGATGTTATCATTGGCATGGATTGGTTAACCAAGCAACATGTAGAAATTCTATGCTTCGAGAAGTGCATCCGAATTCCATTATCGACTGGTGATACTTTAAAGTCTTTGGGAAGAAATTGTTGGATCAAGAAGAAGACTAATGCAACCAAAACTAAGTCACTTAGATAATTTTGGTGCTGCATACAAAGGCTTTTGAAGCTTTGCATGGAACTTCCGAAGGTTGTAGAGTTCTTCCGAAGACAAAGTGAAAGATAGACTTTCGAAGATAGAATTCTACTTCCGAAGACAAGTGCATACTTCTGAAGTTCAAGTCTTAGAAGAATAACCTAAAGACCACTTCCAAAGTATGATGAAAAGAAGAAGTTCGTAAGCCTTGGAAGAAGTAGCCTCTTCCGAAGTATAAGTGGCTTCGGAAGTACTTACTCTTCCGAAGCCATTTAACCTTCGGAAGACACTGCTATGAACCAGTGGACACAAGTATGGTCTCTGACACTCCGCTACAGACCTCTGATACTGCATGGCTTCTTCCTAAAGAGCCATGTAGTTGACCATACTTTATTCCACTATTCACCTTTTTATGATA
>BJCM01209157.1:0-10770 GCA_018326385.1 Flaveria bidentis | reverse complement strand
TTCCTAGCCTATGCATCTTACATGAAGATTAAAGTTTATCAATTAGATGTAAAGAGTGCATTCCTTCATGGTGAAATACGGGAGACAGTGTACGTCAGTCAACCCGAAGGATTTGAGGATCCGTATCATCATGATAGAGTTTACAAACTAGATAAGGCTCTCTACGGGCTCCATCAAGCCCCAAGAGCATGGTATGAAAAGCTCTCGACTCATCTTGTGAAACACGGCTTTCGCAGAGGAGTGATTGACTGTACACTGTTCATCAAAGAAAAGGATGGTGACTTACTGGTAGTTCAGATCTATGTTGATGACATAATCTTTGGTTCCAAAAACAAAGCATTATGCAAAGAATTTGAAGCAGTAATGAAAGCGGAATTTGAAATGAGTGACATGGGAGAGATGAAGTTCTTTCTTGGGTTACAGGTGGATCAGACATCAAAGGGGATATTTCTACATTAGACAAAGTATGTAGGCGATATTGTCAGTCGGTTCGATATGGAGAATGCTTCGGCAGCTGGGACTCCACTAGCTACAAACCACGATGTGGCACCCGACGAAAATGGTGATCTGGTGGATGCCACCATGTACCGATGAATGATTGGATCCCTCATGTACCTCACTGCCTCACGACCTGATATCATGTACACGACGTGTCTCTGCTCCAGATATCAGGCGAAACTAAAATTGAACCATCTCATAGGCGTCAAAAGGATATTTCGTTATCTGAAGGGTACTCCAACATTTGGGTTGTGGTATCCTCATGACGATGACTTTGAGCTTACAGCGTATAGCGATTTGGATTATGGTGGCTGCAAAATGAACTACAAGTCAACTTCAACAGGATGTCAATTCTTTGGGAGAAGATTAGTCATGTTGCAGTGTAAGAAGCAGACATCGGTTGCTCTGTCAACTTGTGAAGCTGAATACGTTGCTACTTCAAGCTGCTGTTCACAAATCATCTGGATTCAACAGCAAATGCGGGACTACGGTTTGAAATTCTCTAACACTCCTATATTTGTTGATAACTCTATTGTTATAGCCGTAACTAAAAATCCTTACCAACATCCAAAGAGCAAACACATCAGAATTAAATATCACTTTATACGTGATTGTTTTGAAAAGAATTTAATCGATGTAGTTAAAATTAGCACGAACTTTCAACACGCTGACCTCTACACAAAAGCGTTTGATAAACCAAGATTATATATCTGTTAGAGGTTAACGGGGTGAAAAAGAAAAGTGAAGTGATTCCAAAAGATGACAGTACATAGTCCGACGAGTAGAGTCAACTTTATTTTATTTTATTCTATTTTATTTTATTTTATTTTACTTTATTTTCTTTCTTTGCCTATTAAAATTCTAAGCGCAAAAACACTTTTGGTTTTAGAATTTTAGGGGGAGAATAGGTTAGAATAATATTGAAGTTTTCATTTTATTAAAAAAATCACGAGGGAGAAGGACAACTTTGCTAAAAGGAAAGAAATTAAATCTGCGATACTGATTCTACTGATTCAACGAATTCGGAAAATGATAGTACACAGGGAACAAATTAATTTGGGACTTTAAAAGGTTTAACTACTCATGATGAAAAATTCAAAGTTAACTCTGAATAGTCAAAGAAAAATAAAAGGAAAGATGATAGGTAAACTAGTACGCTACTTTGGTAACATACTGAAAGTAGACCTAGAGGTTGTTAGCTCATTAGATGATGTGTCGATAGATTTAGCACAATAGATAAGTCGACCTCAGTGGTGAAGCTCAAACTAAGTTGTTCAACAAGCTGTGGTTATCATCTTATCACTGGTTAACACAATCAACGAAGTTCCAATAAGGGGTGACGAGCAAAATAAACGCCACAAATATGTGCGGATGACCATAAAAATGAGCAAAACACATGAAAAATGCAAAAAGAAATCAAGCTAATAACCTATGTTGTTGGTGCGATCTATGCAAAAAGAAAATAATTGATCAAACAAGAAGATAGGTGTGTGCCTCTCTATTGTGCGGTGGCACTGACCTGAGGATAAGCATAACCTAAATATTCTAGAATTCATTGTTGTTTGTGCCTCTCTTCTGTACGGTGGCACTGACCTGAGGCTTAGCATCTCCTTGAAAGCTCTTAGAATAGTTTCTTCTTGTAATATACCCGTAGACCGCTCAAAAATCTCTTAAGGAACGTTGATTACCATATAAGTGTGGGATCCACAAATGCTTGTTAAAATAATTAAACCTTAATAATCACCAATGTGTGTCAAAAAACTGTGTATGGATTTAAGAGGACAAGTATACTGACAATCATCGTGAGCTGCAACTCTTGACAGTCAAAATCATTATGTGCATCTTGTAGCTCTAGTATGATTTCCTAAAATTGGTGGTGTCTATCAGTGAAAACAAGGATCAATCATCAGAATTGTTTATTAAAATGTCCCATGCGAGTCTAATATACCTGTATGATTCCAAAAAGAATCGTACCAGAAATGATTAACTGGAATTGAAGTTGTGAAGTCCATGAAGTAAAATCAATTAGAATTATTCTAATAGGTCGTATTTCATCTCTAATCAAAATTACAAAAATATGTCTTGTTATAGTTCTTAATTTCAAAGTTGTTCTATTATTTTTAGTAAATTGAAATGTAAGAGTCGGACTCTACAACTCGTCGTAATCTGTGAATCACTCACTCAAAAGGGTCACATCTAAGGTGACCAAAACATTCAAAATTAAAATGAGTCACGTTTAAGGTGACAAATTTGGTTTAAGTAAAAGGATCACATCTGAGATGATCAACAATGTTTCTCAAATTAAAAGGGTCATGTCTGAGATGATCATCACTAACAATGTTCTATCTGGTGTTTGAAAGGATAAGTTTTGAAAGTGCATAAGGTCAAATGAACAAGTCTGAGTCATTCGCACGACTAGATCATAAGTATGGTCCAGTCGCATTAATGAAGCAATGAGATTGAACCAATCGCACGATTGGATCATGAGTATGAGCCAATCGCAAGAATGGTGGAGAAGGAGATGCAGCTGCATCTGCCTCAGCTCAAGGTCAAAAGAGAAGGACAAAGACAAATCAAGACCAAGGAGCATTATCTTCTGCCCCACCTACTGAGAAGCCAGCTATTCAAGACAAATATATTGCTTAGATGTTTATGTATTTTTGAAAACTTTGTACTTGAAGCTTGTATTAATATTATGTAATTAATGTTTATGTATATTTATCAAATGTTTGAATGTCTCGATTAATTACTAACAATTGATGTGTTACATGTTTAAATAAAGCAAATCAAACATCTCAGCAAGATGAATACGATGTTGCTCCCCTTCAGCAAATCAAGTCTCAATTCACGACGATTCTTGATTTGCAAGGGATTGTCAGACGGTCTGTAAGCTATACTCCCGAAGAAGGAGAAATCATTCATGACTCGATTGACGAGCAACTTGCTGAAATGTTCAGGCTAAACCCAGACGAGATTGTCAAGGACGCTCCTACTTTTGAGGTTACAAATGACGATGAGCTCAAAGACATAGATGAAATCAAGATAGAGGATGTCACTGCTAACCACTATCTAGAGTACACTGACCGAGAGGGAAATATAGTCCCCATCTTGGGTGATACTCTTGATAGTGATACATTTGACAAGCTGGATCAGATGGAGAAAGAGTCTGAGAAAAATGAGAATCAAGCCCAAGCCTTAGACACCGATGTTGACATCAAAATGGCTGAATGGGCGGCCTATTTTGCTGAGATCCGAGCCATGCGTACTGCACAAAAGTCAAATGTCTACACCAAGCTATACAAAGTCAAGAAACACCTAAAGGTGTCACACAAGATCATTGCATGGGCTTTTTTTGAGGATCTGAATGTGTATGCAGTTAAGAGAGAAAAAGGCATAGAGTACTTTAGATTCCCACACAATCTGAAGACTCTCCCTGGTTTTGAGCTCAACCAGCTGGCATGCCTAAAGTTGTTGTATGCTGATCAGAGAAAGAAGTCAGGCTGGTTTGAGGTTGTATTGAGGAAAGAATACCACACCATATGGGTAAACTTTAGACCTCAACAACCGAAGAGGTACATCAGAAGGTCTAAAGTTGATCCCATTACTGGAAAACCTAAGGTAATGCTGAAGTGGAGTCCTTCGCGCATAATGTCCAAAATCCCTCTAAAGGAAATGCCATAGGACTTCACTCCACACTTCAAGTGGTGGTATTACGATTGGAGAATAGGTGAAGCAGTCATAGTCTTACAAAAGGAGAGCCAAATAGATACTATTCGGGTGTTTGACCCTATGTGGCTGACTAACTTGTCTGCTGACGATGTATATACCTTATACAAGTGGCCACTATTCTATGATTCGCATGATTTTGTACAAGCCCTCCAGTTTCAAAATGTTATACGACTCTATTTCGCATTTGAGATAAATTCCAGAGTTACAAGAGAGGAAAAGTACAAGAAATTCGAAGATCTAATGAAGAATGTTAAACAATGATGTAAACTAGGTCCAAGGGGGAGTTTGTTGATACATGTGTACCTAGTTTAGGAGCTTAATATAAAATGTCTATCATGTGTTACATATATGTAATTGAATGGTTATGAATGAAATACAAAGTGTGGTTGATGTTTATAATATTTAATATTTCATTGTTTATTGTGTGATAACTTATAGTGAACTAAATATATAGGTTTGTGGTTGTTATACATAATTCTTAGTCAATAATGATTGAGAATCATGTTCAAACTTAATTGTGTGAAGTTCTCATGCGAAGGGACTATGCTAATGGACCATGCGCATGAATACTTTATGCAAATAAACCAGTCGCACGACTGAACCAAGAGACTGGATCAGTCGCACGATTGAGACATAAGATTGGCTCAGTCGCACAACTGAACCTTCAGTCGGGCGGATGGATCAATCGCAAGATTCAGTTGCACGACTGAACCATACTAATGGTTCAGTCGTACGATTGGAAGACCCTAACCTATAAATACCACATAATTCGTGGAAAAACGTAACAATTGGCATACCTACGCACATAATCATACCCTAGCCGTCCAGAGACTCAAGAAAACCTGTTCCAAGTTCATAGATCACAGTTGATCATTTTCTAATCATTCGTAAAGTTTCATTAGTTGTTAGATTGATCTGAACTGTGTTCTCCCTGATTGGATTGCTAATCAAATAGGATTCCGCAGTATTTGAGTTGGTATACGCGTAGAATCAGTTAGTACTTCGTACGAAAACAGTCCTAACATGTGGCAGCTTTCTGTTCACCCTTGAAGACCTGGACTATATCCATCTAGATGGTTCTTCTCACTCATAGAGCCAAGAAGTTCTACAAGTGGACTGGAAGGAAGTTTCGAAGCAATGCAACCAGTGGAAAGTTTGGGCTAGACAAAAGCAAAGTCAAGTTTTACAACTGTAACTTGATGGGCCACTTTGCCAGGGAGTGTAAGGAACCAAGAACAAATGGTGGCCAAGCACAATCCAGACCAAACTACACTGACAAAGCTACCCAGAATGAGAAGCCAAAGCAGCAGACCACTGTTGCTGTTAAAGAAGGAGGCTTTGACTGGAGCTTTCAAATGGAAGATGCTTCTCCAAACCAAGCACTAATGGCAGATCATGATGAAGCCAAGGTATGGTAACATCTCTGTACCTCTGAATGCATTGCTAAAGCTAACAGATACAGGTCCTACAACTTAGAAATGAGATCTGATCTTGAGTCCTTGAACATCTTAAAAGCTGATTTTAGAAAGTCTGAAAATGATTATAAACTAGAGATGGAGGACTTAGAGAAAATCATTTTAGTTCTAAAACATGAGAACACAAACTTTAGGACTCAGATTAAAGATCTTATAACTAAGCTGACTGATTGCCAAGCTGAGCTTGTGATCAGCAAAGCCAGGACAGAAAAGTGTGTTCTTGAAGAAGAGACCTTAAAGAACATGATATCCTCATCCTTGCACAACAAAGTGTGCTATCAAAACTGTTGGAGCATATATAGTCATATATAGTGTGTCTGTCGCTTGTCGAATCGTCTAGGCTTAATGTAATACACCTGATATGTTGTAAACACATGAAACTGGGTCATTCGCAGGAGCATATGTGAATGAGACTCAGTCGTAGGACTGAGCCATCTAATGGACCAGTGGTGCAACTGAGAGATGAGATTGGGACATCCGTAAGAATAAACCATAAGTGTGGTCCAGTCGTACGATTGAACCATACGCATGGTCCAGTCGTACGATTGAACCATACGCATGGTCCAATCGCACGAATGGGCCCAGTCACATCTAATATGGGCTGAGGCCTATATATACCAGTTTCAATTTGTAGAGAGATAAGGGTTTTGAGAGAAAATCTGCCCGGAGCCTAGGGCTGCCGGATGAGAGGGGAGATCATGCTCGATCTTCCCCTTGCCAAGAGTCTTGATTCTTATGTTGTAACGAGCTTGTAATCACTAGGTTTTATCAATGAAACCATTCAATTATAGTTCGTATTATTGTTTGACTTTTGGTTTGTGCTGTTGTTTATCCTTCCGTCAAGAACATGCTCGGATGTTTACCGATCAATGCCGACTTCACAAAAACAAACAGGGACTAGGATCAAATGAGATAGCTCCTCCATACACAATCTTGTCTGTAAGATCACCCATGTGTGGAACTTATCAAGATGAGCTTCCTCTCATAGATCATTTGGAAGAAAAAGGATGAAGAAGTGATAGTGAAGAATCTCTCTGAGAAGAGTGAAGAAGAGGATTCTAAGAAGGGCCACTATCCTTCTGAGGTGAAGAACAAGACTGTGATGACCAAGTCAATGAGAAAGAACTTGATCAGAAAGAGCAAAAGAAAAGCTAGGAAGGCTTAAGAGATCAAGGCTACTTTTGACTCTAAGCAGAAACAAGTCTTTATCTCTGCAGGGTTTGAAGTAGTAAAGACTGAAGACATCAACCAATACTCTTCCGCTAAGAAAACTGGTTCATGTTCAAATCATCTCAGTACCAAGAAGAAGACTGAACTGTTGTGTACCACTGCTACACCAACTGGACCATCCAACTCCAAGAACAGTCTTAAGCCCAAAAAGACTGTCTCAGCATCTTCAAATATGAGGGTGGAGAAGGGATGTGACCAAAGTCAATCTTGTTCCCAGGAGAAGGCTCTTTGGAAGAAGAAAATAGAGTGTGTCATGTGTGAAAGTACTGATCATCTTGCTAAGGATTATCCATACATTCCTAAAGGTAGCATTCACATGACCAAGACAAAGACTTCCAAGAGTTCTAAGAAGATTCAAGCTTCGGAAGGAAAACCTATTTCCTTCGGAAGCTTCAAATCTAAGAAGAAGGCAAGTGGAAAATTGCCTTTGGAATAAAAGTTGGTCTCGAAAGAAAGGAATACTTCCGAAGCACTGAAGTCTATTGCAGTGTCTGCAGAATCTTCCGAAGGTCCAGTCATCAAAACTTCCGAAGTCTCAAAAGCTTCCGAAGTATTGAAGGTCAAGTCCAAGCTTCCAAAGGTGTTGTGGAATTCTAAGAAAGACCAAGTGACTAAAGATTCTCGATCAACAATAGCTCAAGATCCTCCAAGCACAACCATAGGATCTATTACTGTTGCATTACTTTCTGTTTCTCTTAGTGAGCCCAAGACAAATAAGGCTTGGGTACAATCTTCTGAGTGTATCCCAAATTTGTGATCAGTCATAACATGCTCTTAACTGAGCATGAGTGCATTGTTCTTAAGCCCGGGGTGATCATTCCTCATGAGCATATTCTGCTCAGAGCCCCTAGGAAAGGGAACATGTACAAGATGGATTTGCAAGAAACATCTCCCTCTGGAGAAGTTTCATGCTTTTTGTCTAAAGCCAATAGTAATGAGTCTTTCCTATGGCATAAAAGAATGTGCCATGTAAAATTTAAGAACATGAATAAATTAATTAAGAATGATTTGGTAACTGGAATGCCAAAGAAAGAGTTTACAAGTGATGACCATTGTGTTGCATGCCCGAAAGGGAAGCAACATAAGGTGTCTCACAAGCCTAAGGAAAGAAACTCCATCACTACACCCTTACACTTATTACATATGGATCTCTTTGGCCCCACCAGTGTAATAAGTCTAGGAAGGACCTCTTACTGTTTAGTGATCACAGATGACTTTACAAGATTCACTTGGGTCTTCTTCCTTAGAACTAAGGATGAGACTCTTGATATTCTGAAGAACTTCATCCTGAAGATTAAGAATCAATCTGATCACAAGGTCAAAATCATAAGATATGATCAAGGAACTAAATTCAAGAACCAAATCCTTGTTACATTTTATGATGAAAAGGGTATTTCAAGACAATATAGTGCTCCAAGGACTCCTAAGCAAAATGGTGTTGCTGAGAGGAGAAACAGGACACTAATTGAAGCTGGAAGAACCATGTTGTCTGACTCTAAGCTGCCCATCACCTTCTAGGCAGAGACAGTCAACACTGCCTGCTATGTGCAGAAACAGAGTTTTGGTGGTTAAGACTCATGGCAAGACTCCTTATGAACTTTGGCACAAGAGGAACCCTTTCTTGGTTTTCTCAGGTCATTCGGATGTCCTTGCACCATCTTGAATACCAAAGATCAAATTGCCAAGGTTGCTAAGAAATTAGATGATGGACACTTTATTGGATTCTCTTCCCAAGCTAAGGCTTATAGAGTATACAATCTTAAAACTAGAATTGTTGAGGAGTCAGCCAATGTGACTTTCAATGAACACACACCCTGTGTAGTTGGTTCTTGTCCTGATTGGCTGTTTGATCTTGATTTAATTACCAACTGTTTTAACAAATCTTGAGAGTCTGCTTCAGGATCTGCCGATATCTTATCAACAGGTGATCCTGATCCAAGATTTGAGCTAAGAAGACCTTCAAGTAATACATCTTCAACTCCAGTTGGAACTACTTCTGCAAATGAGGTTTCTATCAAAACTACAATGACAAACTCAGTTGATACATCTGAGGTGCCTTCAAATTTCAGCTCAGAGGCTCCACAACCAGATAAAGATGTCTCACATGTAGAAGAAAACAATAGAAGTGGTGACAGTGATCAGGAATTTCTTGATGCTGATAACCAATCCATAGATGACAATATCAATGATGTCACACACTCATTGGAT
Organism: Flaveria bidentis; assembly: GCA_018326385.1. Taxonomy (NCBI): domain Eukaryota; kingdom Viridiplantae; phylum Streptophyta; class Magnoliopsida; order Asterales; family Asteraceae; genus Flaveria; species Flaveria bidentis. The sequence continues at coordinate 1,630 of BJCM01209157.1, read as the reverse complement.
CAAGTTTCTCTTGATAAGTGTGCTGATGTAGTGGGTGAAACATCTATGTCAGATCTAAGTTTCTTTAATTTAGATCTCTCTCAACAACTTGCTGTGATCCTTCAACTAAGGATTCACAAGTCTCACCCTACCACAAACATCATTGGAGATTTTGTCACTGGGGTAAGAACAAGAGGACAAACTCATGAAGAAAATGTTTGTCTTCACTCTTGTTTCTTATCCCACATAGAGCCAAAGAAAATTGATGAAGCTCTAAAGGATGGAAGTTGCGTTGAAGCTATGCAATAAGAGCGGCTTTAATTCAAAAGGCAGAAAGTTTGGAACATTTGTCATCTTCCTCATGGGAAGACTACCATTGGAACCAAAAGGATATTCAGGAACAAGAAGGATGATAGAGGCATTATCATCAAGAACAAAGCTAGACTAGTTGTTTAAGGGTACACATAAGAAGAAGAGATTGACTACACTGATGTCTTTGCTCCTGTAGCAAGACTGGAAGCTGTGTGGATATTCCTGGCATTTGCTGTATCCAAGAACTTCAAAGTCTATCAACTTGATGTAAAGTGTGCTTTTCTGTATGGAGTGATTGATGAAGAGGTGTATGTTAAACAGCCACCTGGTTTTACAGATCCTCATCATCCTGATTATGTCTGCAAGCTTGACAAAGTCTTTATGGGCTGCATCTAGCATCCAAGAAGTTATATAAGACTCTATCTTAATATCTCTACAAACATGGATATAAGAGGGGTACTATAGATGGAACTCTTTTCATCAAAGGACAAGGAAATGACTTGATGCTAGTTCAAGTATATGTAGATGACATCATTTTTGATTCAACTAATCCAAAGCTCTGCAAAGACTTTGAGAAGCTGATGAAGGACAAATTTGAAATGAGTGCCATGGGGGAACTCAATTTCTTTCCAGGAATTTAAGTGAAGCAAGTTGAAGATGGCATCTTCATTAGTCCGTCAAATTATGTTCAAGACATACTCAAGAGGTTCAACATTACTGATTGTAAGATTACTAAGACACCCATAGCAAGAAACCACTCCCTTGGACCTGATCTTGAGGGGGAGTATGTGGATGAACACCTTTACAGAGCTATGATTGGGTCTCTTATATATCTTACAGCTAGCAGGCCTGGTATCATGTTTGCTACATGTATTTTTGCAAGATATCAAGTCAACCCTAAGATGTCTCACCTTATCACTGCCAAAAGGATTCTAAGATATCTCAAAGGTGCTTCAATACTTGGTTTATGGTATCCAAAGAATTCTGACTTTAATCTGTATGCATATACAGATAGTGATTATGGTGGTTGCAACATGACTGCAAAGTCTACATCTGGGTGATGTAAGTTCCTTGGTGGAAGGGTTGTCTTATGGCAATGCAAGAAACAATCCTATGTCTTTGCATCAACTGCTGAAGCTGAATACATTGCTGCTGCAAGCTGCTGTGCTCAAGTGCTTTGGATTCAGAATCAAATGCTAGACTATGGGTTAAATTTCAAAGAGACTCCCATTCACATAGACAACAACATTGCTATTTCTATCACAGAGAATCCTGTGCAACACTCAAGGACTAAACACATCAATATCAGGTATCATTTAATAAGAGATAATTATGAAAA
>BJCM01209152.1:0-14529 GCA_018326385.1 Flaveria bidentis | reverse complement strand
TTTGTCTTCAACTTTGTCTTCAGACTTTGTCTTCAGACTTTGTCTTCAGACTTTGTCTTCAGACTTTGTGTTCAGACTTTGTCTTCAGACTTTTTCTTCAGACTTTGTCTTCAGACTTTGTCTTCAGATTTTGTCTTCAGACTTTATCTTCAGACTTTATCTTCAGACTTTGTCTTCAGCTTTTGTCTTCTTTAGTTGTTATTATGTCTGTGGGACTTAAAGGTTTTTCTGATCTGGCTCATTGGTTCTTTTGGTCCAACAAGTATGCTCCTACCACACACGGGGGATACCATGCCCTGCAACATTGAGAAATTTATCAGGGGGTACCACCTCAAATACAAGATGTCATGGTGGGTAGTAGGCCTATAACTTTGGAAGAGGCAATTACTATCACTGCGCAGCTCATTGAGAATCATATTAGGGCTGGCACTATGCCGGTGAAAGGTGCCATGACTGCTGGAAAGGTGACTCCCACGGCAACAAAAGAGGTAAAGGCTAATTCATCCTCCCAAAAAAGAAGCGCAAGTTCACTTCGACTCGAAACTAAGCGATGATAGAACCAAACTCTCCTCAAAGGCAAGCTGTCGTTGCAAATTAAGTTCCCGTGGCGAGAGCTTATACTGGGCCGCACCTGATGTGCAATACTTGCAAGTACCATCACGTGAGTAACACTCCATGCCGAGTTTCCTCGTTGTGTGGGAAGTATGGGTATTTGGTGGCTACTTGCCTTCGCGCGCCAAACAATACTATGATGCTTACCAATCGAACTTGTTATAACTGTGGCGAACCTGGACATATTCGACCACAATGTCCTCGCAATGCGGGAACTGTGCCACCGGCTCATGGAAGGGCTTTCAACATCAACACCAATCAAGCACAAGCAAACAACGACATGGTGAATGGTATGTCATTGAATTTCTTTTAATCGTTCTTTGTCTTGTAAAAAACCCTACCTGTGTTCATCATACCAATTATAGGTTATTACCAAATAGGTATGTATCTTGTGAATAGTCATTATGCTTCTGTATTGTTGATTCGGGTGCGGATAGGAGTGGTGTGTCCTTGGAGTTCGAGCCTATACTTTCTAAGCCACGTGTTAATCTGGAAAGATCCCCCATGGTCGATGTCGCCAATGGAAAATCGATCGTCGTTGATGTCGTAATACGCGATTGTACCTTGAGCCTTAACGAATACGAGTTCTCCATCGACCTTATTTCTATGCAACTGGGACGCTTTGATGTTATTATTGGCATGAATTGATTAGCCAAGCAAAACGCAGAAATTCTATGTTTCGAGAAGTGCATTCGAATTCCTTTACCGTCGGGCGATACTTTGAATGTCTTTGAGGAGAAATCATCCCAAGGACTCAAACTTATGTCCTGCATCAAGGACCGAAAGTGATTAAGTAAGAACTAGATAGCTTTCATGGCATATGTGGTTAATACGAAAGCCAAAGGTAAGGAACTGAAAGATATTCTTGTCATGTGATATTTTGTGTTTTCCGAGGATCTTAAGGGGTTACCTCCCATGCAAGAAGTTGAATTCAAGATTGACTTGATCCCTGGTGCGAACCCTATGGCTAAATCACCTTATCGTCTTGCACCGTCTAAAATGAAAGAACTGGCTAGTCAACTACAAGAGTTGACAGATAAGGGATTCATTCATCCAAGTTCTTCACCATGGGGTTCACCTATGTTGTTTGTGAAGAAAAAAGATGGTTCTTTCCGTATGTGTATCGACTACCGAGAACTCAACAAGCTCACCATCAAGAACCAATACCCTCTTCCTCGAATCAATGATCTCTTTGAACAACTTCAAGGAGAAACCTAATTTTCAAAGATTGATCTACGGTCCGAGTATCATCAATTACGTGTCCATGATGATGATATTCCAAAGACCACCTTCGTACTTGATATGGACATTACGAGTTCATGGTTATGCCTTTTGGCTTGACCAATGCACCTACTGTGTTCATGGATCTCATGAATCGAGTATGTAAACCGTATTTGGATAAATTTGTGATCGTGTTCATTGATGACATTCTTATCTATTCCAAGATAAAAATTGATCACGAGATGCACTTGCGACAAGTTCTTGAACTTTTAAAGGAGGAGCAACTATACGCCAAGTTTTCCAAGTGTGAGTTCCGGCTAGAAGAAGTTCAATTCTTAGGGCAAGTGGTGAATAGCCAAGGAATTCACGTTAATCCTGCTAAAATAGAAGCTGTGAAAAATTGGTGTGTTCCCACAACCCGAACCGAGGTTCGTTCTTTTCTGGGCTTAGTGGGATATTACCGTAGGTTCATAGCAAACATTTTGAAGATTGCTAAACCACTAACGACGCTAACCCAAAAGAACTGACTTTTTGAATGGGGAACCAAACAAGAAGAGGCTTTCGAGACACTAACGCAAGTTGTGTAACGCTCCTATTCTAACACTCCCCGATGGGAATGATGATTTCACCGTGTATTCTGATGCTTCTAATTAAGGTATTGGTTGTGTTCTTATGCAATGAGGAAACGTTATAGCATACACATCAAGACAATTGAAGGTTCATGAAGTGAACTACACAACCCACGATCTTGAACTTGGTGCTGTGGTTTACGCTTTGAAGATCTGGTGACACTATCTTTATGGGATGCAATGCATAGTCTACACCGATCATAAGAGTCTCCAACAATTCTTTAATCAACAGGATCTCAACATGAGGCAAAGACGTTGGATTGAGTTGATTAGCGACTACGACTGCGACATTCGTTATCACCCTAGGAGGCGAATGTTGTAGCCGACACGCTGAGTCGCAAGGTCCACAACAAGACTGTCTCGCTTCAAGAAATCCGAGATCGAAGGCAGTGGTTTGACACGTTAGGGGAATTTGATACTGAGATTTATGTGGATATTAACAAGGCTACTATCACGCTTCAAAACATAAGGATTGATAGTGATCTCGATTTATGCATTCGCGAGGCTCAACAAGCAGCATTAACCGATTAAAGGAAAGATGAAGATTTGGCGTTTAATGGGTCTCAACTAGAAACAAAACCGAACGGTATGTGGTACTTCTTGAATCGCCTTTGGATCCTGAATCACGATAATCTTCGTCACTTCATTATGAACGAAGCTAATCAAACACGATATTCCATTCATCCTGGCTCTGATAAAATGTACATGGATCTGCATGGTCAATATTGGTGGTCTGGGATGAAGAAAGACATAGCGTCTTATGTTTCCAAGTGTCTCACGTGCTAGAATCAAAGCCAAGCACTAACGACCTAGTGGTCTACTTAAACAACCCAAAATCCCTATGTGGAAATGGGAACATATATCCATGGATTTCATAACCAAGTTACCTCGTACTCCTCATGGCCATGATAGTATATGGGTGATTGTTGACCGTTTGACCGAAACGACACATTTCTTACCAATACGAGATACTTATAAAGTTTCAAGATTGGCTCGCATCTACATTAACGAAATTGTGAGTCGTCATGGTGTACTGTTTCACATCATATCTAACTGAGACGCTCGTTTTAATTTGCACTTTTGGTCATCTATGCAAGAACTCTTGGGTACTCAATTGGATTTAAGTACGGCTTACCATCCTCAAACGGATAGTCAAACCGAACGAACAATTCAAACCCTTGAGGATTTGCTACGTCTTTGTGTCATTGACTTTGGTGGTGATTGGGATACGCATTTACCACTCGCGGAATTTCATATAACAATAGTTATCACTCAAGTATCAAGATGGCACCATTCGAAGCACTTTATGGTCGTAAATTCCTTTCACCGATCTGTTGAACCGACATTGGTGAAACCTTCATAACTGGTCCTGAACTTATACAAGAAACGACTAATAAAGTCATCATAATCCGCAAGAACAATGAAGTGGCAAGAAGTCGACAAAAGAATTATGCCGATAAGCGTCGTAAGCCATTGGAGTTCCAAGTTGGTGACATGGTTCTTCTTAAGGTTTCACCGTGGAATGGTGTTGTTCGCTTTGGAAAGAAGGGTAAAGTGGCTCTAAGATTTGTAGGACCTTTTAAAATCTTGAAAATGATTGGGAAACTAGCTTATAGACTGGAACTACCTTCTAACCTTAATGGAGTTCATCCTATGTTCCATGTCTCAAATTTGAGAAAGTGTTTGGCTGACAAGAGTCTGCATATTCCACTACATGACATACAGATCAATGAGTCATTGCACTTTGTTGAGATTATGGATCGCATTATGAAGAAAAAACTAGAACCACAACTACTTCAATTGTCAAGGTTTGATGGGGGAATAAGTGTGGAGCTGAGTTCACTTGGGAGCATGAGGATCATATGAAGGCAAAATACCCGTATTTGTTCGCTTAGTTTATTCTTAGTTTCAGAACGGAATTTTTTAAGTTGGGAAGACTGTAACATCTTAAACTTTTGGTTAACTAAAAGTTAGCTTCGTTAAATCCTTGTAAGGACCTTTGTTGTGAAATACGAGACTCGTGGATTGCTTATGTTTATAGCTCTAACTTGCCTTTATTTCTTTAATTTGAAAGTTACTAATGTTACTTATTATATAATAAATAATAATCACAATAAATATAATAACAATAGAAATAATAATAAAAGTAATAATAATAATACTAATAATAGTAACTAGAATAATAGTAATAATACTAATAATAATATTAATTTATAAAAATTACTAATCTTTGAAATGTTTATAAACATAAAATAACTAAGTTAGGGGGTTAGTTTGTCATTTTTAAAACTTTAAATGAAAGTTTCGTGCATAAAATAATAAAAACAAAACTACAGGGACTGATTGTGTAATCAACTAAAAGCCCAAAACCCTTTTCCCTCTCTCCCGTATTTCCGGCAACCGCACACCGGCGGAGCTCCGACGAGCTCCGGCGAACCCTTAAAACCCCCCCAAAACACCACTAATCAATCCCCAAATCATCCCAATTGCTTCGTGAACATGATTCGAAACCCGTTATGAACTTTAAACGCATTTAAACGCTGGTTACAAACACAATCGATCGAGTAACCGAAACCCACTAAACACAAAGTGTCGTTCAAACATTTAGGGCTAATAATAATCAAATTAACTAGACCTATTCGAACGTTTATCTCATCCTAAATCATTACAACTCTCAATTCCTCCTGAAACAAACAACCACATCGATTTCGAACACCTACTTGCACTACAACCGTACCTTAATCGAACCCTAGTTTTCAGGCATTGTTACCTCTAATTGATTGAAGGCTTAGATTCGCGAGCATCACACGAAGATTCACACAACTTTAATTTGGTTAACATCAACAATTGCACGTTGAATGAATTCAAGCAATGGTCGCAACTCGTCTGCATTTGTTCTTATCAACCTAAACATCGAATCAGGTAATTAACTGTGTCCATAGACTCGAAATCACATGGGAATCAAAGCCCCATGTTTATTCCCGTAAACATTATCGATTTGATCCTAAATTTTAGTGCGGATCAAACTAGGGTTCATATGAATTGGGGCTTTTCTGCAATCAGTGTTTTTAAAATTTGGGAACCAAGATAAACCGCGACCAAGGCCTTGGTTCACTAGTTACCCACTCACCCTGTCAAATTATAGGTCCCGGGATCGAACTCGGGCACCCTCTTATTATTTTTAAAAAGGCTTTTTATCCTTAATTAAATTATAGAAAAATGTTATGACATATAAATATGGGTTTTATACACTTCAAATATTTTTAAAGATCACTAAATATTTTCTATAATTTTTCTAAGTTTAATTAAATAAATATCTTTGTAATAAAACATTTTAACAAAGATTGTTTTTGAATAATTTCTTAAAAGAAATGGATTTTAAATAATAATTAATAAATTATTGTTGGTCTAAGCGTTTCTTTTCACTTAATATTGTTTAAATCATGATTATTTTAAATAATTACTAAAATATTATTAATTACTATAAATGATTTAATTTCACCTTCTTTATATTTAAACATATAAAGAATATAGTTTTGTATTTAAAGTACTTATAAGAATGCTCAAATACCCAAATTGAACTCTTGTACTCGTCAATTCATTAAACTTATTATTAAACTGAAATCTTGTAAATATATATATTTTTAGGTACCTTGTGAAGGTTTGCATTGGAATGTTTATTTATATTTCTTAATAATCATCATTCCTATACTTATTTGACAAGTGAGTATTTCTATACCTCTTTTTTATATTTTTACACTTTGGGATGAAACATGTTACCTTATAATCATTGAAACTGTAAAATTGTTTGATTCTTGTAAACAATTGGGCGATTCACTTATATTGTTGTGGTTAGTTGAACTTTAGTAATTACCATGTATTGACTATTATATGTGCAATCATTAACTATTACTAGCCTGGCAATGTCATAGAATGGGTTTGACAAGCCTGCTTGGTTAATCCAAGAACACTTAGCTAATCGTATAATCTTGTAAATGTGGAATCTTGTAAACTGTCAAGGTTTGATTGTTACATCTGTCATACATCCCTAGTATGAAAACTATGGAAATCTTACCAACATTATGTTGACCTTTATTTTTAACTTGTTTCAGGAAATGTGCAAGTTTGATAGCCATCTTTGAAGTTCTTTCACATCTAGGAATGGACCTAGTTAAATAAATGAAAAGACTTGGTTTATTTACATCTTATGTTATGTCTATTTTCATATTTGAGACTTATGCTTGTAATGTTACTTTTGAAACTTATGATTATTATATTTGGGATAAATAATAGCGTTATGTGGTTGTGAACAATCTTAACCCTCACATCTCGACGTTTCCACCGTCAAGGTTGGGGTGTGACAGTCAGAATGGTTAAAATTTAGGTTTGGGTCAGAACCTACGGGCCTGGTGAGAGCAGTCCCACAGCCACATCAAACACACTGACCTACTTACCGAGTCAGTCTGGTCAGCCGGAATCAAACGCCCCCTTACTATACTTAAACTAAAATGTGTTACCTTATCATACTTTATCATAATACAAATTATAACTTATATTTTTTTTAGTAAGGTCAAATTGTAAATCTTTTTCATTATTCAAATTTTATGTCACAACTTAGACAATTTATTTGTATGCAAAAGGTCGAAATTAAACCGATGAAGATGATTTGGACGTGGGGATAAATAACTTATCTGATGACTAGTTTTAGTTTGTTTTTGGGTATTTTTATGTTTGGGTTAAAGAATATATTTAAGCTACTTACTTTGTAAGGTTCCGTTCTTGAGACGGTCACAGTTGGTCAATCATTGCACATAAAACATAAAACATATATTTACATTTACTAAAACATTACAGCAGAATACCTAATAAATCATTTCATATATGAATAACTGATTTTGCAAAATAATACCATATTTTTAATCGTTACAAAACCTCATTGTTTGCATTATATCATAACAACATCATTCTTATAAAATGGATGCCACTCAAAACATGCCAAGTAGTTGCCCCCTGGCATCCTCAGCAATAATCATCTTCCAACTGCAAAATACATAAAAAAGTCAACGTTTCTGAGTGAGTTCTAGTTTTATAAAAATATAATACTTTAATTCGTTTAAAATTGTTCTTTAATTTCATATGCGATCATGCATCGTACGTACAAATTGATAATCTTATTATTATCTTTTATCATCATTCATTAACTTTCATTCATTATTCAATGTATGTCATCGTTATCTTTCATTCTCATTCATTGTCTTGCTTACCGTACATTTCGTACGTACATCATTATATTTCACTTCTCATCCAGACCAATGCCATGTGCTACACCGCGAACATTATACACGAAGCTGATTACTGGGCCTGAGGTTTATTTACTTGGCCTGGTTACAGTACCTGGGGCAAGCGACAAGGGTCCATACATATGGTCAATCACAAGGATATAGACCCTAGTGTGCATCCTTTCGGGGTAGCTAACCCACACATAATTGAACTACACACCCTTCATTGGGTGTAAACTCCATACTTTTGCTTGCAAGACTTTTCATTCCTTTTTTCATTAATTTATGCATGCATTCATTCATTTTTTATGTTCCTCTTTTCATTATCATTTGCTTCCACTTTCTATTACATAATACTTTACGTTCATTGATAATAACATATCACGCAAAGCCACATAAAAATACATAATAATGAACATAAAGGAAACATACATAACATAAGCATCCATAACATTATCACCCATCATCATAGAACATCAAATAATCATCCAACATTACCCCCGGGAACATCCCAAGTCAAAGTCTAAAACTTCCTTTTCCACCAAAATTTTAGAAATAACACTAAGGCATTAGGTGCATGAGCCATATGCAGGCCCATGAGCACTATGCATGCATATGACCTTTCAAGCGCATGAGAACTATTAGGGCACATGAGTTTCAGGTGCATGAGAACTATTAGGGTGCATGGGTTTCAGGCGCATGAGAACTATTAGGGCGCATGGGTTTCAGGCGCATGAGACTTAGGCGCATGAGCAACTAACTTTAAGTAACCAACATAATTTCAGTCCCAAGTCCAATCCTAGCATGTTCTAAGCTTAGTTCTTACACTTTAAGAAACAGAAAGACATTCATAACATAATCATAACATCATATACACCTGAAACATACCCCCACCCACATACATATACGCATGAACATAAGGGTAACATACCTACTTTTATAAAAAAATACATACATGCATTTGCAGCCCCAAAAAAATTTAAAACATTTAAAATAGGGAATCTAGAACTCACCTCTTGCAATTTCGAGTATGGCTTACTTCAAATCTGGATGCTATGAGTTCAAACACCTAGAAACCTACCAAAACACACAAACAACCGACAAAACACAAATAAGCATAAACCCAAGGCTATAATAAGCCAAGAACACTTAAAAACATTAAATTCTTACCTTCAATTCGACCTCTTCTTCTTCCTTCTTCAAAAGCCCACAACTTTTGTTCTTTCTCTCCTTAAAATCCAATGCAAAAAGGTGATGTGCAAGGTTATGGGCGGCCATACACCTTTTGTACAAGATATACTATATTATTTTGTTCTTTCTCTTCACTTTAATTCTTATTTGTCATATTGTAAAATTTCCAGTTGTTACAAGTCCACCCACATATATAGGTTTTGTCCTTGAAACTTGTTATTCCTTAAACAAAGATGGGCAATGTTGTCTCATCTCTTCATTAGTCTCCTACGTAGACTCGGATCCCTTCCAATGCTTCCTTTAAACTCGCACCAAGGGAACCACTTTATTTCGCAATCTCCTTTCCTTTCAATTGATGAACACCGCTGATTGCTCCATATAATTAAGCCATTCATCCAATTCAATATCCTCCAATGGTACAACCATATCTTCATTAGCTAAGTACTTTCGCAGATGAGATACATGGAATGTCAGGTGAATTCCACTTAACTCATCGGGTAACTCCAACCTATTGGCCACCTCTCCTACTCGGGAAATAATTCGGAAAGGACCTATGTACCTCGGGCTCAACTAACCCCCTTTCTAAACTAAATGATATCCTTCCTAGATGAGACCTTCAACATAACTCCATCACCCACCTTGAACTCAATCAGTATATGTCTTTTGTCGACATACGACTTTTGCCTATCCTTTGCTGCCTTCATAAAGGCCTTGATCTTTTCTAGCTTCTCGGTCGTAGCCTTGATCATCTCGATACTTCCTAACTCCTTCTGACTAATATCACCATAACAAACAGGTGTTCTACATCTTCTACCGTATAGCATCTCATAAGGGGGCATACCAATGCTGGCATGATAACTGTTATTGTATAAGAATTTGGCTAATGGTAAATGGCCATCCCAACTTCCTTCATAGTCAATAACGCATGCTCAAAGCATATCTTCTAATGTCTAGATGGTACTCTCCGACTGACCATCTGTCTGCGGGTGATAAGTCGGGCTCATGTGCAACCTTGTCCCTGTCGCATCATGAAATCTCTTCCAAAACATGGATGTAAACTGGCTGTCATGGACAGACACAATACAATAGACACTAGTACACCATGAGGTACGCGGTACTATCAACTATCACCCATATGGCATCATACCCTCTCGAGGCACGCAGTAGCTTCGTAATAAAGTCCATGGTGATATGTTCCTACTTCCACTTAGGTATATCCAAAGGTTGGATTTTCTTGTATGGCTTCTGATACTCAGCCTTCACTTGCAAGCAAGTAAGGCACTTACTCACGTACTTCGCTATGTCACGCTTCATACCCGACCACTAATAATCTTTCTTTATCCTAATACATCTTTGGGGCACCGGGATGAATAGTGTATCGAGTCTTATGAGCTTCTTCCATGATCTTTCTATGTAGATCCCTATAACAAGGAATCCACATTCATCCAAATCGGGTTCTAACACCGAGAGTGTTTTAACTCAATTCCACGACTACACCTATCTTCCTTTCAGAGTTAAGGTGATCTTCCTCTAACGCCTCATCTTGGAACTCCTTGATCTACTTCATCATGTCTGAGGTAATAACCAATTGATAATCCTTAACCTGAATCGATTCAAGCCTTTCCTTTCGGCTAAGGGCATCTCCCACTACGTTGGCCTTGCCCAGATGACAATGGATTTCATAACCATAATCCTTTATAAGTTCCAACCATCTCCTTTGCCTCATATTCAGGTTCTTCTGCTTAAAGAAGTACTTCAAGCTTTTGTGATATGTGAAGATAGTGCACTTCATCCCATACATGTAGTGCCTCCAAATTTTTAATGCAAGGACCACAACTGCTAGCTCCAACTCATGAGTAGGATAATTAACCTCATGAACCTTTAACTGTCGGGGTGCATAGGCTATAACCTTTCCGTGCTGCATCAACACGCGACCGAACCCCGAGTAAGAGGCATCTGAATAAAACAACTAAATCCTCAATTCCTTTGGGTAATAACAAGGCATGAGCTTGAGTCAACCTTGCCTTTAAATCCTCCAAATCTTTCTCTTGCTCTTGACCCCATACAAACTTCGTATCTTTACTTGTCAACTTTGTCAATCGGGATGCTATCTTAGAGAAGTCTAGGATGAATCTCCTATAATAGCCCGCCAACCCCAAGAAACTATGGATCTCGGATGGCATCTTCGGAGACTCCCATTGCATCACAACTTCCACTTTAGTCGGGTCCACCATACTCCCTTCAGGATTAACCACGTGACCCTAGAACTGAACTTCGCGCAACCAGAACGTGCATTTTGAGAACTTGGCATATAAATTCTCCTTTCTCAATGTTTCCAATACTTCATAAATGTGACGACATGCTCCTCCTCGCTCTTTGAATAAATCAAGATATCATCAATAAACAGAATCACTGATTTATCCAACATCGGTCGAGAGAAGACTTTGTCTTTGGAAGTTGTAGTTGTAGTCATTGTCGTTGTTTCTTCTAAGTCTTGAACTTCATTGGAGAGAAGACTTTGTCTTTGGAAGTTGTAGTTTTCCTTAAGAAGATTCTTTAGACATAATCTTTAGAAGTTCTGGCTTTGCCTTCAGAAGAACTCCATTTGTCTTCGGGAGTTCTTGACTTAGCTTCAGAATACCTCTATTAGTTGCAAAAAAATGTCCAATTATTTTGTTTTGGTTACACCAGCCTTTCTAGATCCAACAAAGTCCCCCTAGGCTGAATCTACCAAAACCTCACTTATTCCTACTTCTCAAAACCCTCAGCACCGGGGACAGAAGATGTTTATCTATTTCTTTGTTCTTCCCTGAAGTAGTTCCAAGAAGTTTGTACAAATCATTCATGGACAGGAGATCTAGTATGTCACTCTGAATGATATGCAACTTTTGTTGTGACCCTCAAAGAGAATTAGTTGAGGGGAGTTATAGTCATACTCGCATCTAAGTATGGACTCAAGTTCAGGACCTTCAATCATTTTAAGAAAGGCTTTGCCTTTAGTTGTTGATCCTACCCTTTCATCCTTCTATCTCAACATCAACTCTTCTTGAATCGTGGTCATAGCAGTTTGCTCGGCCAGATGAAGACTGCTTAGATAATTTTTGATGTGAGCAACTATCTTAGAGGGGTTGGAGAATGGCTTCTCTGCTAACTCATCAATGTCAAATCTACTTAAGTGTAGCAAATATGAGACATTGAGTCTTTTCATCTTGCCATTCTCTCTCTCAGAAAGAAAGTTATAAGAAGAGTCTTCAAACCACCACTGTATGATCTTCTTTCTTGGCACAAGAGTCTAACTTGGTACCATCCCCTCTCTTTGCATCCAGCGTAGTTACCAGCCTCCATCTTAGCTTCTTCCCTTCTTCATTTAGTGAATCAAGGTTGAGACCAAAGCTTAATGGCTTGGTCTAATGTTCCTCTAGGCAGATCATGGAACTGATCTCTAGTGAGGGAACTTAAGAAGCCATCAACATAGGTTAGCTTGAAAGACCCCTCCTCACAAGAGATGACACTCAATGTTGTACATTTAGTGAGCTTCATCTTAATCTCCTTAAACTCTTTCAAGGAAAGATGTTTGGAAGCGTGTATGGAGGATGGTTTGGGTGGTTTTTGGGTATGTAGTGGTGTTTGAGTTCTAGAAAGTGTTTTGGGTTTGAGGATGGGTAGTTGAGGTGGTTATGGTGTGGAAGCGTGTATGGAGGATGGTGTCGGTTTAGGAGTGAATGGCTTAGATGTAAGTTCTATTTTGATGGAAAAAGTAAAAGGATTAGTTCAGGTTGGGGTTGAGGTGTTGATTTTGTAGAGATTAATGTAGAGGCTGATAGAACCCAAACATCCAAAGTCTATCCTGCATGTTGCACAAGCGCATTGAAGAAGAATGCTTAGGAAGTTTAACACATAAAACAGAAATATTCTAAGTGTGAAATCTTCCGAAGCCAAGACCAATATCTTCCGAAGCCAAAGATGAATTCTTCCGAAGCCTCAAAGATAAAGTCTTCCGAAGCTTCAACTCATGAAGACAGATTTCTTCTGAACACTTTTGACACATGCTTTATCTGATGTACTGTTCAATAAAGCTGGACACCTTTCGACTACATCTCTGTAAAGTCACCAACATACATGAGTTGGTGAAAAGGTCCATGCTTTTGGTAACTGTACATTGAGGTCTTGAGTCTATAACTTTCTACTTTATGTACTTTATCCTTTTTGTAATAGATAAGGATGTGAGCTATGGCATGTCATAGTCACTAGTGAAAAGGCAAACTTCCTTTTGACTCTACAATTGATTGTGTTTGTGTCTAGTCAATTGTATCCAGCTGGCTTTCAAAGTATAGCCGGCTGTAGGATGTAGTATATGTATTCCTTGTTTTTGTATCTTTCTTTAATGCTTTGTAACACTTGTAATAGAACTTGAGAATGCAATATACTGCATCCTTGAAAACCAAACACTTGTGTTCTCTTGTTCTGTCTCTTATTTATTACTTGTGTTCTTTGTGTCAAACTTGTGGTTAATCCAGTTTACTATTTGATTAAGTTTGGTTCATCTCCTCTTTGTGTTGTTGTGTTGTAAGTGAACCCCTTCACAGATCCTGCATTTGGTATCAGAGCTTTTCAGGCTGTTGATATAAGATCTCACCATCTTAAGATCCCTCACACACACAAATACTAAACTTTTCAAATGGCAGCCATTTCCAAGACTGATATGGAAACTAGAACCATGAAACAGTCCTCACTGATCACTCTTGATGATTTTGATACCTGGTGCCTGAAAATGGAAGGTTTCATTAGGTCTCTAGATTCAAGAATGTGGGAGTCTGTTGAGAATGGAACTTTCATACCCAGCACCCTCTCTGCTACTGGTGCTGCTATGATCCCCAAAGATGTGGCTAACTACTCTGATGAAGATAGAAAGAGAGTAGAGATTGACAGAAAAGCCATGACAACCCTTCAAACTACCTTTCCAAACTCTATGTACAGAGGTTTCAAGAAGTGCGAAACAGCTAAACAGATATGGGATGCACTGAAACTAATGTATGAGGGGTTCTTCTAAAACCAAGGAGAACAAGAAGTATCTCCTGAAGCAGTAGTTTGAAAACTTCACCTTCAAAACAAGTGAAACCATGACTCAGCAATACTTCAGGTATGTTGAGAATGTGGATACCCTTGTGGATGGAGGAGTTCCTCTTGAGAACAGAGACATTGTAAGGAAGTTCATGTCCTCACTTTTGAGGAAGTGGACACACTACTGTGTGGTGATCAAGAGGACTAAAAATCTCAAAACTCTTACTCTGACAGAGTTATATGGGATTCTCAGTGGCTACCAGATGGAGATGAACATGCAAGGTTCATCTGGCAACTCCAACAATCAATTGGTGTAACGCCCCGATTCCGGGACCTTACAATTGGTAGTTTACCATGAAAATTTATATAAACATACAGGGTACAATTTTAAGCAGCGGATTAAAAGTTTAACAAAACCCAAGCATGTCATGAAAAACATTATCGTTAGACAGTACAAATTAGTTTAAATCAGTGTACAAGACTAGTTTTCTGCATTACAAAACATTAAAGTGTTCTTATCAATATGGACATCAGCC
>BJCM01209146.1:0-16606 GCA_018326385.1 Flaveria bidentis | reverse complement strand
CCATGGAATGATTCAGGGGGTCAAGTTTAGGTATTCTTAGTTTGTTTATACCAACTTGCTTGCTAACTTAGACTCCTTAGAATATTACATGTTTTCTAGATATGTCCAGTTTATTCTTAACTATGAACTGGGCTCACAGTTAAAAGAAACAGGTAACATTCTTAAACTAGAACAGATGAAGCCCGGTATCTTTAAAATACTGAGAAAGCCCACAGTTGGCTTCTCTAGGGTAGAAACAACCCTAGTCCCAAATATGTTAGAGCTCATTGCTCAAGGTGACAACCTAGCAGCACAAACTAATGTTGAACCCACACCTGCTACATCCCAACCACCCACACAGCCTCAAATCACCCTCACTTACCAAAGAAAGTCCAAACGAACCCCTGCTCAGACTATTTAGTCTGTGGAGGCCCCTATACACTTACCCACACAAGAGGAAGTGGACACTAGAGCTCCCACTTCTCCTAAGGAGCAAATCACTCCCATCTCTTCAAGGATCAGTGCTAAGGTTCCTCATGCTCAGCCTGATGAGCTCATTAGCCAAACTGCCTTAAGCCATCACTCTAAGTCTCAACACTCAAGTGATCAGCCTTCAGGGGACAATTACCATCCCCAGCCTATAGATCTCAACCAACCAATCCCCAACCTTGATTTTTACACTGATGAAGATCTAGGTTTCAGTGAGTACCATGATTCTCTCTTCTTTTCCCCTACTTAAAGAGAGATGAGTGCTTCTAAGTCTCCTATTTCTAGCCCCGATCAGTCACCTACTACTGAGGTGGGCACTTTTGAACCTGTTCAGGATGTCCATATGGAAGAGGCTCTCACTTTTGAAAATGATTACATAATTAAGACCTCAACCATGGCAACTCAGCCCATTGACATCTCAACTAAGATTGCCAGTGAGTAGAGGAAATCCACCAGCTAAGAAACTGAAGCTGGTGGTGAGAGTGTGGACTTTGGTCCAATCATCTCATCCCCCAATGAGTTTTCTCATGAAGATAAGGGGAATTTAAGACTAAAGGTACAACAACTGTCTTCAACATGCACCTATTTAGTCTCCAAGGTTAGTCACCTTGAATGTCAAGTGACTACCTTGGAAAACAGGGTCAATGATCAGCAACTTGAGATTACATATCTTAAGGAACAACTAGCTGGGAGACCTTTAAGAGGAGCTCAACCAGGAACCCAAGAACCTATGAAGGTGCTTGACCTAACTCCTGGCTCACCTATACAAGTGGGTGATACTACCAAGAAGGGGGAGAAAGTCATTACTACCACAGAACCTGGGAGTTCTTCAGGGAGTATGGACATTAAGGACTCACCATCCTTGCTTGCAATTGTGCCTTCTTAATAACTTTCTCAAGTTCACATTAATGTGGACTCTATAGAGTCCTTGTTACAGAGTCTGTTTGAGGAAGGTATACCAAGGGCAATGTCATCTCCATCAACTTCCAATCATATCATTAGATGGAGGTATGACAGCAAAAGGAGAGCCCTAATCATCATGAAAGTTCAAGGGCAACAAGAGATCTTCACTTTTCAGACCTTGAACTATTGTGACAGTCTGGATCTAGTCACCATGCCAGTTGTCAATCCAAGCAAATCAAGACAAGCTGACAAGTTGGCTCAAAGAATCCAAGACAGGATCACTGCAGAGTTCAGCCTTAGAAAGAGATTGTGGGAATCAGGCAATGTCATCGGTTAACTGTATGTTGAGGCAGACCCTAAGATTAGTTTCATTAGGGAAACCTTGACTGAAGGCCCAGTGATAGAACCTGAGAGCCTAGTCTTATCACCAACAACTGCTGCTGTGATCAATGCCCTCTTTGAGAAACCTGTTGGCGAAGGTGATTCTCAACCTCTCTCTGGCAAGAGCTTAGAAGCTGCATCAAGCAATGAAGGCCAAAGCTCTCTCCACCCCGAGTCATAGAGGTCTGTGAGTGACAAAGGGAAAAGAAAGATGACATCTGAGGAGATTGAGGATGAGGAGAAAGAGAGGAAAAGGAGGCTGAGGGGAGAAAGTTCCTCTGCTGGGTCTTTAAGGCTCATGGAGTCTGCTATTAGGGCTGCCCCCAGATAAGATACTCAGAATGATGAGTTAAGGGTAGTCAGGATAAACTATCTGCAGACAAGGAACTATGACATAGACAGTGTCATTTCTCTCCCCTTAGAAGAGTTAAATGAACTGGTTGACCTGGAAAGGTCAAGGGAGAAGAAGGAGGCAGTAGATGTAGAGCTTCTAGTACAAGTCAAAGAAGATAGAAGAAAGAAAAGACTATACAAGCATATGCCTACCCTCTACCCAGTTCAAAAAAGTCTGGCATAAGAGTATATGGTTCAACAAGAACCTCAGGTAGACAAAGAAGAAGATAGGATCAAGATAATCAACTACCTGAGTGCCACAAGCCTTTATTAGGCAGAAACACTTCTTCCATTGTCCTATGACTATGTTGAGTTTGAGTATTTAAAACAACTTGAACTTGAGATAGTCAAGGACAGAAAGACAACTAAGAGAAAGCTAAGGGAAGAAGCTGCCAAATCAAGAGCCATCATCCAAAAGAGCATGAAGAAATCTGCTGACAAATAGAGGATAATAAGCTTCTTGAAGCTGTATGGATTCTTCGGAAGGAGACTTGGCCCCATGTCTCTATCCACTATGGATGAACATATAAGGGTGATCAAGCAGAAGATCAAGAGTGGAGAGCTCATTGACTTACAATCCCCTCCAAGTCAAGCCCCACCTAAAGTGGAGGTTAAGGTTGAACAACCAGAGACAACACAACCTAGACCTCCTTTTGAATCTCAGCAAGCTTCATCTTCTGATCCACAATATGGTCAACCTCCCTCCCCTTCTGATCCTGAGAGAGAGGAAGTCCCAACTGAGAAAGACAATAAAGATCAATCTGGTACTACAAGCCAGTATTCTCAGTTAAAACCTATAAAGAGAAAGAAGAGGATGGCTTCTAACCCAAAGCCAAAGAAGAAGAAGACTGCACCCTCTTCTAAAACCTAGTATGAGTTAGAACATCCTGAGGATGTGCAGCCAGAGGATACTACATCAACTCCAATTCAAACAGCTCCTCTAACATCAGGAAGACCCATCTTGTCTTGGACGTACACCACAAATCCAGAAAATGGCATGTCATTAGAGATCAAGGCACTGAAGAAATTTACACTTGGCAAAATATGTTTCAGTTGCCTCTACATGATCTCTTTGACATGAGAAGACATTTTAACAGTCTGAAGGATCCTGATCACCTTATGAAGAAAAGAATGGTGATTATCCTAATGAAGGCTGTTGATATCTTAAGTCTACTAAGTGTTTTGGTAGCATCAGCCTAGGGGGAGTTTGTAGAGAATGTATGAAGAGGCTGATGCAACCCAAATATCCAATGTCTATCCTGCATGCAGCACAAGTGCATTGAAGAAGAATGCTTAGGAACTTTTACACATGCAACAGAAAATACTCTAAGTGTAAAATCTTCCAAAGCCAAGACCAATATCTTTCGAAGCCAAAGATGAAGTCTTTCGAAGCTTCAGAGACAAAGTCTTCCGAAGCCTCAACTCATAAAGATAGATTTCTTCTGAAGACTTTTAACATATACTTTATCAGATGTACTGCTCCATAAAGCTGGACACCTTTCCGCTGCATCTCTGTAAAGTCACCAACTTACATGAGTTGGTGAAAAGGTCCATGCTTTTGGTAACCATACATTGAGGTATTGAGTCTATAAACTTTCTACTTTGTGTACTTTATCCTTTTTGTAATAGATAAGGATGTGAGCTATGGCATGTCATAGTCACTAGTCAAAAGGCAATCTGCCTTTTGACTCTACAATTGATTTTGTTTGTGTCTAGTCGATTGTATCCGGCTGGCTTTTAAAGTATAGCCGGATGTAGGATTTAGTATAAGTATTCATTGTTCTTGTATCTTTCTTTTATGCTTTGTAACACTTGTAATAGAACTTGAGAAAATGATATACTGCATCCTTGAAAACCATACACTTGTGTTCTCTTGTTCTGTCTCTTACTTATTACTTGTGTTTTTACTGGCATACTTATGGTTAATCATGTCTTATGTTTGATTAAGTTTGTTTAATCTCCTTTTTGTGTTGGTGTGTTGTAAGTGACCCCCTTCACCGGTCCTGCATGTTGGTCTTGTCTTAGGAATATTTTACACATAGAATTTATTCGGAGGCAGGGTGTAAAAGTTTTGAAGCATTTCTACTCTACACTTAAGTGCATGCACGCAAGAAAGACTTAGAATATTTTAGGTGCATCAGCCTTTCATGATAACTTACAAACTTCCCCTAGGCTGATGGTACCAAAACATTTGAAGATCATAGATGTTGATGGTCCTCATCATGATGATGATCATACCCTTCCTCATTAGATGGTCAGGATCACTCAGACTTTCAAAGTATCTTCTCATCTCAAAGAGATCATATAGAGGTAGGTTGAACATGTCCTGCTATTTATATACATCTTCACCACCTTGATCTCTGATTACATGCTATCTTTCTAGACTAGTATCTAGGATATGATGGGTCTTCCTAATGCAAGAGGAGCTGCTTGAATTGGAGTTGATTAAGCTGCCTCTTCATGTGCTCTCTCAGGATGATCTAATTCATCCTGAAGTTTGGAGGTGGATGACTCTAACTTCTTCTTCATATTTGACTTGGGTCTGGAGGCCATCCTTTTCCTCCCCTTTGGAAACTTCAACTTAGAAAACTAGCCTTTAGTACCTTGTTGTTTTGTCTTGCCTTTCTTAGTTGAGTCTACCTCCCTCATAGGATCAAAAGGAGAGGGATTTTTACTTTGCTATGGATCAAAACATGAAGCTTGTTGAGGTTTAGCATGAGGTCCAAGTTGTGTTGTCTCAAATTGTTCAACCTTTACCCCCACTTTAGGAGGGGCTTGACTAGGTGGGGAGTGTAAGTAAATGAGCTCTCCGCTCTTAATATTCTGCTTGATCACTTTGATGTGCTCATCCATGGTGGACAAAGACATTGGGCCAAGTATCCTTCTAAAGAGTCCATATAGATTCAAGAAGCTCATCATTTCTTTTAACTCTTTTGGATGATGGTTGTTGACTTGGCTGCTTCTTCCCGCAATTTTTTTTTGCCTTTTTGTTGTTTGAGTACTTGATGTTCAAGTTGTTTTAGATACGCAAATTCAATATACTCAAAGGACAGGGGAAAAAGTGCAGCTGCCTGGTAGACTCCTGTGCTAGTCAGGTAGTTGATCATATCTTGCATGTCAGCTTTTTTATCTACCTGAGGTAATAGAATTGCCACAGTCTCTTGCATAGGACTTTCTTGAATTGGAGAGTGGGCAGGGACATGTTTGTACAATCTTTTCTGCCTTCTTTCTTCTTTGATTTGGAGGAGCAATATTGCATCCTTCCTCTGTTTAGACATTTTTATGTCTGCTAGTTCATTTAGTTCTTCTATAGGGAGAGAAATGATTTCATCTATATCATAGTTCCTAGTCTAGAGGTAAGTAATCCTGACTGCCTTTAACTCATCATCTTGAGTGTTTGGTCTGGTGGCAGCCCTAATTGTAGCTTCCATGAAGCCTGAAGACATATGGAACTTTCTCCCGTTAGCTTCCTTTTCCTCTCTTTCTTTTCTCATCCTCAATCTCCTCAAGAGTCATTTTTCTTTTCACTTTGTCACCAATGACCTTTTTGAGTTAGGGTAGAGAGAGCTTTTGCATTCATTTCTTGGAGTAACATCCAAATTCTGCCCAGAGAGAGGTTGTGATACACCTTCACCAGCAGGTGTTTCACTGAGGGGATGGATTGTTGAAGTTGTTGGTTATGAGATAAAGCTAACAGTATCTATCATTGTGACTTCAATCAACCTTTTCCCTTTCAAGCTAATTTTAGGGTCCACCTCAACATCCGGTTGACTAATGACATTGCATGCTTTCATTTGTCTTCTTGCTTTAAACACTTCAACAATCCAGTCTTGAATCCTTTGAGCTATCTTGCTAGCTTGCCTAAATTGACTTGGTTTGGCAAGTGGCATGTTGACTAGATAAAGGCCTTCATATTAGTTCAAGGTCTGAAAATTAAAGACTTCTTGTTGTCCTTGAACTCCTTGAAGTATGAGGGCTCTTCTGTCAGCATCATACCTCGACCCAATAATCTAATTAGAAGCTCCTGGGGTGGAGTTGACATAGCACTTGGAATTTCCTCCTCAAAGAGACTTTCAATGAGTGAGTCCAATGAGACCACATAAATATGAACTTGAGAAGGTTGCTGAGCATTGACAACTGCAAGTGACGATGGTGAGTCCTCAATGTCCATACTCTATGAAGAACTTCCCAGGTTTTGTGATTGATATGACTTTCTCCCATTTTTGGTATCATCACCCACTTGCACAGGTCAGCTAGGAGTTAGGCCAATTACATCCACAAGTTTCTTGTGTTCTTGGATGACCTCCTCTTAAATGTCTCCCAGCCAGTGTTTTGTCAAGATAAGATATCTCAAGTTGCTGATCATTGACCTTGTTTTGTAAGGTAGTCAGTCACCTAAGATTCATGGTGAGTAACCTTAGAGACTAAATAGGAGCATGTTCCCCTCATCTTCAACAGAAGAATCATTGGAGAATGAGAGAATTAGACCAAAGTCTTCTCTCTCACCACCAACATAGTGTTCTTGGTTGCTAGATTTCCCCTGCTCAATGAGAACTTCAATTGAACTGTCAATGGGTTAAGTTTCCATGGTTAAGGTCTTAAAGATGTAATCACTTTCAAAAGAGAGAGCCTCTTCCATATGCACCCCCTGAAAATGTTTAGGGAGATCCACCTTGGTGATAGGTGTATGATATAGGCTAGACATAGGTTAGGTAGGAGCACTCATCTATCTTTGAGTAGGGGAGGAATAGAGAGACTCATGGTACTCACTAAATCCAATGCTTTATCATCATAGAATTCTAGGTTGGTAATGGGTCGGTTTAGATCTAGAAGTTGGGGATGGTAACTTTCCCATGAAGGTTGTTTAGTTGAATGTTGAAACTCAGAGTGAAGGCTTAAGGCTGATAGGCTAATGAGCTTATCAGGCTGAGCATGAGGAACCACAACACTGATTCTTGATAAGATGGGAGTGGTTTGCTCCTCAAGAGAAGTGGGAGCTCTAGTGTCCTCTTCTTCCTGTATGGGTGTTGATATGGGGGCCTGCACTTAATAGTTTGAGCAGGAGCTTTTTGGATTTTCTTTGGTAGGTGAAGATGATTTGCGTTTGTTTTGGAGGTTGTGAAGTAGAAGGTGTGGGTTCAACACTAGCTTGTGTTTCTTGGTTGTCACCTTGAGAAATGTGCTTTAACATTTTCAGGACAAGGGTTGTTTCTACCCCAGAAAAGCCTACAGTGGGCTTCTTCATAGTCTTAAATATGTCGGGCTTCATCGATCCTAATTTAAAAATATTAATTGTCCCCCTCAACTGTGAGCCCAGTTCACAGTTGAGAATGTGTTGATCATATCTAGAGAACATATAATACTTTAAGGAGCCCAAATTCATAAGTAAATTTGTATAAACAAATTTAGAGTACCTGAATCTAACGACCAGGACCATTCCATAGGCTATGAAGGAGAGATATTCAGGAATTTGGTCCCATTCCCCTTGCGTTTTGAATAAGCTGTGGATGATCACATGAATTAGGTATTTTCAATGGGATGAGACCTTTCCTTTCCCGAAGGTCTTTACAGAGAAATCCTTGTCATATCCCATTTGCTCAAAGGAATGATTTATAACTTCATCTGGAAAGGAAAACTCACCTTCTTCATCATCTAGCTGAATATGAGTGTTGATGATGGTTAGAGTGATAAATATTGTCCTCCCCTGCATTATGGCAGATAGTGCCTTTCCCTATCCATAATGACCTCTTGGCAGATCTTCCAGAATTATAACAATTAATCCTCATGGAGAGGAGGATCAATGGTAAGGGAGGTGACATAGTTTGTCAAAGAAAGAAAATAGCAGACCTCTAAGAAACTTGGATCTTTCTCAGAGTCCAACAAAGCAACCTGATTATGTTGCATGTGGAGTTACATGGAAAAATCTGGGCTATTTTTGCAGTTGAGTTTGGCCATTTTGAAAGCTTAAAGGCGAAGGAATATAAGAACAAAGGCGGTTTGTGGGGGAATTTAGGTTTTGGGAATAGTTTAAATGAAGAAGAGAGTGAAAGATGGAGGAACGTTGGGTATATATATGAAATGGATCCGAGACAAAGTTAATGAAAAAGGATAAACTTTGAAATCCATATGTCAGTCCCACCTCTGAAAAAGTGCCCAGAAACGTAGTTTCTTGCAAGTCTAAAATCTTCCGAAGATAATTTTTCTTTGGAAGTTTTGATGAAAAGCTTCCGAAGCCAACTTTGGAAGATAGTTCAAAGAGTTTAGAAAATTTTTCTTTAGAAGAAATTTATACTCAGAGAACTTTATTCTTAGAAGAATAAAACTACCGAGACTAAATTGCTTATAGAAGAACATTGTTCTTCAAAAACATACAAGTACTCAAGTAAAACTTTAAGCTTCGAAAGATATTTAAAATTTCTTCCGAAGGTAAATCTACGGAAATAGTTATTTATTTTCTAAGACATAAATTCCTTCCGAACATAAATACTTATTTTCCGAAGGATAAAAAGATCAAAATATTAAAAAATCTAAGAAATGACTTTTAAAAAGATGTTTCTTCCAGAGTAAACAAGGAATTGTGAAGGTGATAAATTAGACAACTTAGGACACACATGTTTTAGAAATAATACGATTAAGTTTAAAAAAACACTACTCAAAGTTAATCATCCCAATAGATGATACAAGATACTTAAATATTTTCTCCTGAAAAGCTTTGGTGAACAGATCAGCTTATTGTTCATTTGTGTTAACTTTGACTAATTTGATTAATACCTTTTCAAAGTTATCTCTAATTAAATGATACTTGTTATTGATATGTTTTGTCCTTGAATGATGCACAGGATTCTCTCTAATAGAGATAACATTGTTGTTGTCTATGTGGATGGGAGTCTCCTTGAAGTTGAATCCATAGTCCAACATCTGATTTTGAATCCAAAGCACTTGAGTACAGCAGCTTGCAACAGCAATGTATTCAGCTTTAGCAGTTGATGTAGACACACAAGATTGTTTCTTGCATTACCAAGAGACTATTCTTCTACCAAGGAATTGCCACCCCTTGATGTAAACTTTGAAATTATGTTGCAGCCACCATAATCATTGTTTGTATATGCATACAAATTGAAATCATAAATTTTTAGATACCAAAGGCGAAATGTTGGAGCACCTTTGAGATATCTTAAAATCCTTTTGACAGTAACTAGGTGTGACATCTTGGGGTTTGATTTATGTCTTGCACAAATACATGTGGAAAACATGATATCAGGCCTGCTAGTAGTGAGATACCTAAGAGACCCAACCATAGCCCGGTAAAGATGTTCATCCATACAGTCCCTCTCAAGATCAATTCCAAGGGAGTGATTTCTGGCTATAGGTGTCTTAGAAAACTTACAATCAATTATATTGAATTTTGTAGGTATGTTTGGTATATACTTTGATTGACTTATGAAGATACCATTGTCAACATACTTCATTTGAATTCCTAGAATAAAATTAAGTTTTCCCATGGCACTTATTTAAAATCTATTCTTAATCAGCTTCTTAAAGTGTTTACAGAGCTTTGTATTAGTTGACCCAAAGATAATGTCATATACATATACTTAAACTAGCATTAAGAGATTCCCTGTTCCTTTGATGAAGAGAGTTCCATCTATACTACCCGTTTTGTAGCCATGTTGACAGAGATACTAAGATAGATTTTCATACCACTTCCTTGGAGCTTGTGAAGCCCATATAGAACTTTATCAAGCTTGCAAACATAATTAGGATGATTAGGGTCTTCAAAGCCAGGTGGTTGTTTGACATACACCTCTTCATCAATCACCCCATAGAGAAAAACACACTTGACATCAAGCTGGTTGACCTTGAAATCCTTGGATGTAGCAAAAGCTAAGAACATTGTAACAACTTCAGTCTTGCCACAGGAGCAAACACATATGTGTAGTCAATTCTTTCTTCTTGTGTGTATACTTGAACAACTAGTCTTGCCTTATTCTTGATGACACGTCCTCTATCATTTTTATTATTTCTAAACACCCGTTTGGTTCCTATGGTAGTCTTCCTTTGAGGGAGAGTACATAGGTTCCAAACCTTTTTTCTTTTTAATTGAAGCAATTCCTCTAGCATAGCTTTAACCAAACTTCCATCCGTTAAAGCCTCATAAACTTTCTTTGACTCTGTCTGGGATAAGAAACAAAAGTGAAGACAAAAATTTGCATTATGGGTTTGTCCTATTGTTCTTACCCCTGAGTCAACATCTCCTATGATGTTTGCGGTGGGGTGAGACTTGTGAATCCTTAGTTGAGGGATTACAACAAGTTGTTTGGAGAGATCTAAATTATAGAAATTTAGATTAGGCATTAAGGTTTCTCTCACCACATCAACACACTTATCAAGTGTAACTTGATCCAATGAGTGTGTGACATCATCTATGTTGTCTTCAATGGAGTGATTGTCAACATCAACAAACTCCTTATCATTTTCACCACGATCGTGCTCTTTTACATTTGAATCTTCTTTATCAGAGTGTTGTACCTCTGAGCTAGAATTTGAAGGCATCTTAAATGTATCAGTTGAATTTGTCATTTTTATGCTGGAAGAAACTTCATTTGTAGGGTTAGTTACAATTAGAGCTAAAGTAGAGTGACTTGATGGTCTTATTAGGTCAAATCTTGGGTTTGGATCACCTGCTGATAGTATATGTGTAGATCCTGAAACATTCTCACAAGATTTGTTAAAATAGTTTGTAACTAAATAAAGATCAAATAGCTAATTAGGACCAAAACCTTTCACACTGGGAGTGTGCTCATTGAAAGTCACATTGGCTGACTCCTCAACTACTCTCGTTCTGAGATTGTATACTTTATAAGCCTTGGCTTGGGAAGAGTATTTAGTAAAGTGTCTATCATCTGATTTTTCATCAAACTTGGCAATTTGATATTTGGAATTCAAGATGTTGCAAGGACATCCAAATGACCTGAGAAAACCAATGAAATATTTCCTTTTGTGCCAAAGTTCATAAGGACTCTTACCATGTGTCGTAACTACTAAAACTCTATTTTGCACATAGCAAGCAGTGTTCACTGCTTTTACCCAAAAGGTGATGAGTAGTTTAGAGTTAGACAACATAGTTTTTGCAATTTCAATTAGTGTCTTGTTTCTCCTCTCAACAACAGCACTTTGCTAAAAAGTCCTAGGAGCACTATATTGTCATGTAATACCCTTTCCATCACAAAATATATCAAGG
The DNA here is from genome assembly GCA_018326385.1 of Flaveria bidentis. Lineage (NCBI taxonomy): Eukaryota > Viridiplantae > Streptophyta > Magnoliopsida > Asterales > Asteraceae > Flaveria > Flaveria bidentis. Next base: position 5,220 of record BJCM01209146.1, on the reverse strand, counting down.
ATTTGGTTCTTAAATTCGGCTGTTTGATAACATATTATGGTTTTGACCTTTTGATCATATTTATTTTCAATTTCTAAGATGAAATTCTTCAGAATCTCAGGGGTCTCATCCTTATTTCTAAGAAAAAAGACTGAAGTGAATCTTGTAAAATCACCTGTGATCACTAAATAGTAAGAGGTCCTTCCTATACTCATTATACTGGTGGTGCCAAAGAGATCCATATGAAATAAGTGTATGGGAGTTGTGTTGCTTCCCTTTGAGGCCTGCAACACAGTGTTCATCACTTTTAAAGTCTTTTTTTCGCATTCTAGTTACCAAATAAATCTTAATTAATTTATTCATGTTCTTAAAGTTTACATGACACATTCTTTTATGCAAGAGGAAAGACTCATCACTATTGGCTTTAGATAAAAAGCATGAAACTTCTTTTGAGGGAGATGTTTCTTGCAAATCGATCATGTATATGTTCCCTTTTCTGGGGGCTCTAAGCATGATATATTCATGAGGAATGACCACCTCGGGCTTGAGAACAATGCACTAATGCACATTAACAATGTTTACCTTTTAAATGTTGAGCTTACCATTTGTGACTCTGCCCCTTCCAATTATGTAACCTCCAGCATCTCCACCAAAAGCATCTAGTCCTCTATCAATCTTTTCAAAATTTTGGAGTAGTGACCTATTGCTTGTCACATGCCTGGAACAACAACTATCAATGATCCATGCATTTATGTTTGTCTTGAGTTGTACCTACACAAGAAAGATAGTTAGTTACACTTAGAAACCAAGCCTTATTGGTCTTGGGCTCATCAAAAGAAGTTGAAGACAATACAACAGTAATTGATCCTATTTTTATGTTTTGAGGATCATTTGCTGATGTTCATAAATAACTTTCAGTCAATTGGTCTTTCTTTGTCTTCCACACCACCTTTGAAAACTTAGACTTGACCTTGAACACTTCGAAAGTTTCGATGACTTTGAAAGTTTAGATGATTGCATCTTCGGAAGATCTTGCTAACACTGCAGCAAGCTTCGGTACTTCGGAAGTATTCCTTTCATCCGAGACCAAATTTTCTTCCAAAGGAAAATTTTCATTTGTCATCTTCATTTTGGAGCTTCTGAAAGGAAAAGATATTGCTTCCGAAGCTTGCTTCTTCTTCAATCTCTTAGGGGGCGTTTGGTTGGAAGAAATGAAATGGGAATTGAAAAACTACTATAATTTCAAATAAAATTATGTTTGAGTGGGTAATGAAATATAAAACCTAAGGGTATATTTCACCTCAAATACTCTTTGTTGTGAGATTTTAAAATCCTTCCGCCTAGAGAGGAAATTTGAAATCTAACAACCAAGGGATTTTGAGGTGAAACATTCCCTTGGGTTTTACATTTCATTACCCACTCAAACATAATTTTACTTGAAAATTATACTAGTTTTTCAATTCCATTCCATTCCTTCCAACCAAACGCCCCCTTAGAAGTTTCTTTCTTGGTCATATGGACAATACTCCTTGGATTATAGAGGCAACCCTTAGCAAGATGATAAGTACTCTTCCACACATGACACAATCCATTTTCTTCTTCCTAAGAGTCTTCTTCTATGAGCAAGACTGAACTTGATTACTTTTCTTCTCCATATTCATCTTTGCACATGTTATGGCAATTCTTTTTGGGAGAGAACTACCTTTGGAGCTAGATGGTTTAGGTTATGTAGCGATTTAACCACCTTAAATCCGAGTTCCTCCACTACCCCTGCAACCAAACACCCCCTTAGAAGTTTCTTTCTTGGTCATATAGACAATACTCCTTGGATTGTAGAGGCAACCCTTAGCAAGATGATAAGTACTCTTCCACACATGACACAGTCCATTTTCTTCTTCCTAAGAGTCTTCTTCTATGAGCAAGACTGAACTTGATTACTTTTCTTCTCCATATTCATCTTTGCACATGTTATGGAAATTCTTTTTGGGAGAGAACTACCTTTGGAGCTAGATGGTTTAGGTTGTGTAGCGATTTAACCACCTTAAATCCGAGTTCCTCCACTATCCCTGCAGCCAAATCGCGAGCTGCAAGTCATAGGTTATTCATCTTGTTTGATTGTTAAATTGTGGTTGATTGTGGATGTGTTATATATTAAGGTTTCAAGTTGAAATTGTTTTAGTGTTTGTTTGTTAGGTTGTTTGAAGGTTATTCATCTTGTTTAGGTTGTGTAGAAACTAATGACATCTTGTTTATGTTATTTAGAACTTTTTGTGACTTGTTTAGGTTGTGTTGAAACTAATGACATCTTATATAGGTTGTGTAGAACTTTATATGTCTTGTTTAGGTTGTCTAGAAAATAATAACATGTTGTTTAGGTTGTCTAAAAAATAATGACATGTTGTTTAGGTTGTCTAGAATCTTTATCTTGGCATCATGTAGCATTTACTATGTATTTGCAAGTGATGTTGAAACAATTTAGTACTTTTTGTTAGTATTTAATTAAATGAACTTTGATTTGATGTTATTTGATAATTATTAATTTGTAATTTTATTAAAAAAAGCAGGTAAATTTATAATAAAAATATATATTTTATAAAGTAGCGAAATTTATGACGTGCAAAGTGTATCATTAGCAACATGTCATAAAATTCACAAAGATGGCGCGCGCCCGCTCGTCATCTTTTCATTTATGACTACCTCTCCTTTGACACGTAATGCGGATCATCTATTGCTTGTCATAATATGTGCGTCATCTTTCACGCATCATAGATGTGTGATCTTTCATTCATAACTACCCATTTTTTGACACGCATTTGTGCATCATCTTACCCCAAAGATGACGCGCATTGCGCGCCATCTATTGCAGTTTTTCTAATAGTGTTTTACATGTATCACAAACCTCGAACATCACTATTTTTTGAAAAAGGATAGATCCAAAGAGAAGGAAATTAAACTCAACACACGTTAGTTATTACAAGAAGTTAATGAGGAATTCGAAAGTAAATAAGTGCACAATCAATATACAATAAAAATCTCATGGACTAAAATCATCATCCTCATGATCAATTAACATCCAAGAACCATCCTCCTGCTGAACCATACTATTATTCTTCTCACACCACCAAAAAGGAGGAACACCATATTCCTCCTTCAAACAATCCAAATGTTTGTTCACAAGCGAGATATCACGATTCACTTCCAATTTAAACCCTCCCTTGCTGCCTTGTGACCCTGCAACACCATGCATATAAGCCTCCAAAGTATGCCAACTTGATAAACTCCCTGGACTCTTCAAATAATTGGATTTTGTCGTATCGATTACCAACTCAATCCCGACATCCGAGTATCCTATTAGAGGGTAATTAGGAACCACATCTAATGCATTGCGAATGCGTAGGGCGTGCAGATCTTTTTGTGAACTGAATACCTTCTTGAAGTTGGAGTCTCCCACACGAGGGCTCGCGAACATGAAGGTGGTCACTAGGCAGGTCTTGTTTGGCATACTTTTGGGCTTGTTGATGCCATTTAAGACAATGTCAATCGCGTTTAGTGTCGCGATAGCTGAACCCAAGCTGTGCCCCGTTATGGTCAAGCTAGTCTCTTCGTTTTTGTATAGCTCCACTAGTCTTCTCACCTCCGCCAGTACCTACAAACATTGAACATCTTTATACTATTAAATAAATTGATGAGGGTCTTGTGTGCTTCCGTCTAATTGACATGTTAATTTCTTTTGGTGAATTTTAGATTTTGATTTATCCATTTCTCCCTTTTAAAATAAAAATGATTTATCTTAGCTTCGTAATTAAATTGTTTAGAGCATTAGCTCTTTTCTTCATATTTTTACAAAAAGTCATTTAGAAATATGTGATATGTATTTAAATAAAATTTTGTTTTAAAAGTTTTTATAATATGTGTAATATACAAATTTATAATTAATATAGTGATGCCACATATAACGAAAACAATCTATCAACGTGTCAAGTGTCAATTGCTACACAAACCTGATCTCTAGCGCTAGTTTTATTGTAAGGCGAGCGTGGGTCTTCGGTAGTGTAGATCGAGTACCATCCTTGGTGTATTTTTGGATCATCATCGTTGGTTTCGCCAAATACTTTTGGAGCAGAAACCAACGTAAAATCCAAATCATTAACCCACTCTAGGGTCCGAATAGTCCCTCTCCAAGCAACTAGAATGTCTCTCCTCCCTAACACCAATTTGCCATCATCTGTGGCCACGGCTACAAACCCGATCCAGTTCGACTCCTTGCTCCAAGCCTCACGTGACAACGACTTGATGATGAATGCGTCTGGAACTGAGATAGAAGAGGTTGCATATATGAACTTAGTCACTTGGTACTTGTTCAATGGCCTCCCTTGGCTAACCCCAACCTTAGACAACAAATCTTTGCGCGCATAGCGGCTGCTTCCAGCATACTTTGACACCTTAACCGAGTTAAAAGCGTCATAAGTGGCTTGAGCCATTTCGCCATAGTGAATGATGTAGTTTCGGAGATCAGGTCCCAAAGGGTCTAATAACCCCTTCCATTTGGTCTCTCCGCTTAGAGTTTTCCATTGTTTTGCAATGTTCTCCATGCCTTTGTGAATATCGTTGTTTTTCCCTTGTTTTTTCTTCCTACGAAACAAATTCATTTTATTGCTTGAAGGGAATTGAGTTCACCGATAGAATGAAAGTCACTTTTATATGGACAAGATTCTTCCATTGGAATCCAAGCAATATAAAACGTATGGAAGTAGACAACTTCAGCTTGCTTGTTCGGCCATTTCTGATACTATTTTAGAAACAAATTATTGAATAAGTAGGCTTTGCAAGACCGAAATATCCAAACTTAGATAATAATAATAATAATAATAATAATAATAATAATAATAATAATAATAATAATAATAATAATAATAATAGTAATAATAATAATAATAATAATAATAATAATAATAATAATTTAATAAATAAACAATGGTTATGAAATACACAGACTAGGAAACAAATTATTTTATAAGAAATACTTAAAATTTCTTGTAGTTTAATATTAAGAAAAAATAAATTAATATGTAAAAAGTATGAGTAACGTAAGTTTTTGATTTAAATAAATATATAAAACAAAATGAATAACAAAGATAATAATAGTAATTACTCCAAAATACTGAGCCGCTGCATTATTATTGTTATTAAAAATCACATTTAATATTAAAAAAAATATAAACACACTCACCTATGTCTAAA
>BJCM01209140.1:0-19953 GCA_018326385.1 Flaveria bidentis | reverse complement strand
TATATATGTATATATATATAAATTACATAAAAATAAAAAATATATGTAAAAAAACCAATTCAACCGGTTCGACCAGTCGACCACCGGTTCGACCAGTCTGACCACTGGTTTAACACTAAAACGGTTTTTAGCACCGAACCGGACCAGATCGGAGTCTGGTTCCCGATCCAACCGGCCGGTCCGGTTTTCAAAACCATGATAAATACTAACCCAAATCTCTCCCTAATCACTTTCATCACTCTAAACTCTATCTTAAACTCTCTCATTCCATCCAACAACTTCATCTTTTGCAATTAATCTTCAAGAACAACTTGTGAGTTTTTATTTATTTATTTATTTATTTTTAATTTTTTTTCTTACTTTTTTCTTTCATTTTCTTTGCCACTTGAAACGACCTCTAGGATATAACCACTTAGTCTCTAAGGTGAACAAGTATGATAAACCTCTATTTTTGAGGTCCAAATTGGAAATATTTTACTTATTCTTTCATACATGTTTTCTTGTCTTATTTTTATGCTTTTTGCATACTAAACCAAGTTACCAACAACTTTAATGTTGAAAGACTTGTGTTAAAGTTATATTCAAGAAATTTTATGACTTTTACACCCCATTCTTTTATCTTTACAAAACACTAAGTGATCTACAAATCAAGAAGTTTTGTGTTATGGTATAAAATGGTGATGTTGAACCTTTGTTCTACAAGTAATCTATCCACCACACCCCACTTAAACACTTAGTCAAACTAGTTAGTTTACTTTAGTACTTTCATTTATGTACTCATGACTATTGGAATCACCCATATGTGTAGATTTTGTGCAATGGTGAATATCTTAAGGTATCTCCACCTCTAATACATGACTTATATGAATAAAACACTTGAGGTTTGTTGATTACTCTACTTTTAATGCATGACTTATTTTTATATCTACATAATACTTAGTCAAAACCAAACCGTAACATCAATCAAACCATGGTTGAATATTATGTGTTAAGGTAAACATTATAATAATATAATGATTCCTTATTTTGGACTTCCAATGAGTGACTAATACTCATAAAAGACACACACAATACATGGTGTCCAAATAAGTGTCTAAGTAATATATACTTTCATGTACTCTCATATTTGTAATTTCCGTATACTTTCAAATTGCTAAAATCTCAAATTTTCAATCCTAAACTTACACATTTTTGTTTACCTTTTAGGGTAACTTTGGTGACTCAATCCTTTAAACTCATCCATTGATCATTGTGGACTCTAATCGTCAAACCATGAGTCAAACTCCACCCATTTTGTTTTAACACTATTTGGGTTGTAACATGTATCAATTATCAAATACACTCAATCATGCATTCAACCAAACTCATTCTAAAACTCAATTCATACAAATATGCTTACTTGTTATACTTTTTATGAATACATGCTAGAATACATTATCTTGCAAGCAATCTAAACCACCCTTAACATGTATAGCGCTATAGGACTAGCACATCCGCCCTATTACGATGGGTCTATGTTAAGTTATTCAATCTTTACGGTCTTGGTTATTTTTAATGCTAAGATTATGTTAGTGGACACTTTGGTTTGATTATTGGCTTTCCATGCTTGCAATGTACAAACTTTAGTATACTTTATTCATGTTGAATTGAGATTTACTCACTATTATGCTATGTATTCAAACTTTTATGCTCATCAACATATTTATATGTTGACCAATATTCTATACTTGTTGTAGGAAATACTTGAAAATTTATCAAGAAATTCAATTAGGTGGACTTAAAAACACACCAAATCTATTATGTATGTTTGTTTTAGACTTGTATTTCTCAAAATTGTTGTATGTTTATTTGAAACATTGTAATGTTATGTTGATGAATGGAAATGAAATTCAATCTTAATTTATTATCACTTTAGTGCTATAATTTCTTTGAACAATCTATTACTTCTCGCACCCTGATGTTTCCACCATAAGTTGGGGTGCGAAAGATTGTGTACTTATTTCAAGAACTACTAGAAGAAATGATATTACAAGTTGCATATTGTGAAAGTGCAAAGGAGATTTGGGATGCACTTAAAACATGGTATGTCGGTGTGGATCGAGTGCAAAAAGCACATCTTTAAACACTCAAAACCGAGTTTGAGATGTTGAAAATGAATGAGGAAGATACTATGTTGATACAAATATACCTAGTTCAAGAGCTTAATGTAAAATATCTATCATGTCTTACATATATGTAATTGAATGGGTATGAATGAAATACAATATGTGGTTAATGCTTATAATGTTTAATATTTTATTGTTTATTGTGTGATAACTTATAGTGAACTAAATATATAGGTTTGTGGTTGTTATACATAATTCTTAGTCAATAATGATTGAGAAACATGTTCAAACTAAATCGTATGAAGTTCTCATGCGAATGGACCATGCTAATGGACCATACGCATGAATACTTCATGCTAATGGACCAGTCGCACGACTGAACCAGGAGACTAGATCAGTCGCCCGATTGAGACATAAGATTGACCCATTCGCACGACTGAACCTTCAGTCGTGTGGATGGATCAATCGCATGATTCAATCGCACGACTGAACCATGCTAATGGTTAAGTCGTACGATTGAAAGACCCTAACATATAAATACCACCTAATTCGTAAAAAAACGTAACAATTCGAATACCTACGCACATAATCGTACCCTAGCCGTCCAGAGACTCAAGAAAACCTGTTCCAAGGTCATAGATCGCAATTGATCGTTCTCTAATCATTCTTAACGTTTCATTAATCGTTAGATTGATCTGAACTGTGTTCTCCTTGATTGGATCGCCAATCAAATAGGATTCTACACTATTTGAGTTGGTATACACACAAAATCAGTTAGTACTCCGTACGTACATGGTCCTAACACACTATCGATTCATTCATTACAAAACTCAATAGTATTGTCACGAGGGAAAGTGGTCTTGGATCAACGTTTGATCAACCAACTTTAATATGAAAACTTTAAAGTTATGTACCTAAAAGGTTTATTCAAATTATTACAATCATTGAACAGTTTGTGGATCTAGAAACAACATCTATAGATGAGATTATTGGAAGATTGAAAGCGTTTGAAGAAAGGATCAATTTAATAAATGAAGGCCCAATGAACAATCAAGATAAACTTTTGTTCACACGTTATGACAAGTCTGTCATGGGAAAAGTTTTCAAAGATGTGGATAGAGAAAATCTAATTCATCATATAATTAGCAAGGTGGAAAATGTGGTCAAGTAAAAGAAGGAAAAGTCCTTCATATGAGCAAAAGAAGAAAGATTACCCTAAAAGTCAAAGTCGATTGAAAATGAATATTAGGGAAGTTGAGTGTCATCATTGACATGAGTTTAGACACTATGCCAAGAGCTTGTCCACAAGAATTAGAAGCATAAGAAGAGTCAAACTTGGCGCATTAAGATGAGTAACTGACTCTTTTGATAATGATTACGAAAGATAATGAGAAATATAAGGAAACGTACTTAGATGAAAAGGAAAATGGTTACCGGTTCTTATTATCTAAATACCTTAATCATGAAGAACCAGAATGGTTTGGTTTAATTATTGAAAGGAGCTATGTTCTAGAAGAAGACAAAAAAGAAAAGCAGGGTGGTGTCCATGTTCAAGAAGAAATGAGATGCATGGAGTATCAAGATACAACATCAAAGGATGTATTTTCGCAAGGTAACAAGATTGTTGGAGATGTTGAATCAAGTTATAAAAGGAAGAAATGAGAAGCAGTTGATGACATACGACTAAGAGACAAGCCTATGGATATTCAAGAAAATGGAGTTGTACGTGTCAAAGAAAACCTAAAAGAATGTGTTCATGTTCAAGAAAAAGTTCGTGTTGCAAATTTGGATCAAGAAATCAAGCAAATGACGAGTATAAAACCAAAGTTTAAAAACAAGGATCTTTTACAACATGTTGTGAATGAAGATATTAAAGATGAAGACGTTGAAGGCATGGATTAAGAAATTACGGGGGAAATGTTGGATTATAATTCCTTATTCATAATTAGTATTAATAAAAGTAGATAAGGTCACAATTGTTACTATTACTTTGACTTAACTGAAACTTGCTTTCAGTTATTATGAAAGAATCACTACATCATCTTAGCTATTTTATTTACGTTAAATAATAAAAAATAAAAGTAGATAAGGGAAAAAAATGTTACTATTACTTTTTTCCCCTTGATATATTGACTTAACTTGCTTTCAATTTGTTTGGAAAACATCATAGCAATTGATTTACCCAAGTTACTTAGTTCATGTCTAAAAATATACTTTTTGTTTGGTCTAGTACTAATATCCTATATATATGTGCACTTTGACGAAATAAAAAGTTCTCTTACTAATAATTATTAGGTCGTCTGTCTTTGAACCACAACCCTATACGACTCATAATATATACTTGTCAGGTTTTAACTTTGCTTTACTAAGCCTTTGCCTCTTACTATTTAATCACAATTAAGAGCACAACGCAAGTGGCATGTGTTAAGTCATCTATGATCTATATATATAATAAACAAAGAGGAAGATAATAACTTTTTGACTAATAGCCATGTAACGATAAAATCAGATTCGGTGAACACTTTGAAGAATACACAATACAGTAAAGATATCGATACATCAAATGAAGTAAACAAATTCCACATCACATATATGTTAAAAGTCAAAAAAGGTCGAAATGATATCCACGTTTAAGGATTAAAAAAAACATAACGTATAGTTTTCTTTGATAATGGTACATGCAGCCTTGCCAATTAGTAAAATTGTGTGTACTTCGAATTGCATCTATAACTGGATGTTTCCTTGAAAACACTGCACTCCATTCACCACTTCATCCCTATATATAACTGAACCATTTTCTCATCATTCAACTTCAAAGGTTTCTATAAAATATATATTTTTCACCAAAGAGATCAAATTCAAATCAAACACTAGGATCATGAAGAACAAAGTACAGAATCACAAGAAGCCAATGACCATTGTTCGGATCATCAAATCGCCGATAAGGGCTTTAATGAAAGCGCTAAATCTTTACGCTAAATGTGTCACCAACTTCTCTGATACATACAACAGGCCTCTCAGGACTATGGAAGTCACTACCCCCAACTGCCAACAGTTTCCAAGGAGTTTCAGCACCAGCATCTTATCTAGTTATGACCCACCGCCTGAGGGAGCCCTCGTACGATCAATATCCACTGCGGTCACAGGTACAAGAGGTGCTCAAATTAAGGTCACTGACATGAAACTATACATGATACAACATCATCACCATCTATTACAATCATCTGCATCAAGAAAAGGTGTGCCCAGAAGTTGCAGTGTTGGGATGGGGAAGATTGATGAAGATAAGGCTTGTTCGTTTAGAAATGATAATATTGTTCTTCAATGCAAGCTTGGAATCAATTATAAAGATTCAGTATTTTCAAGAAGTCGTTCTTATGTTCGCGTGTTCAGCAAAAGTAGTAACTTTGTGTAGTATTAGTTTTCCATGAAACCGAAATTCAGTCTTCATTTCTGTATTTAGAAAAAAGTAAGAATTATTATCTAGTGATAGAAACTGTGTGAGTTCAAGTTGAACTTCAATTGGATTGTTTAGTGTAAAGTCAAGTTGAACTTTGATCTTTATTGGATTGTTGATCATTAGAGATAAGATGAGCATAAATTTTCATATATTAGATATCTTATTGCTTGAATAACACAACAATCATATACAACGCACTTTGAGATAAAATCGGTGTTCAACTAAGCAATTCTTAAATCATTCGAACTGCTTCAACCATTTAAACAAAGTTGGTATATACCGTGACTGTTCTGCTGCTAGTTACTTGTCTTCTATATACACGAAATACATATAGAAGACAAGTACAAATCACCTATTTACCCTATTGAGTAACTATGATTGTCGACCTTTATCTATTGGATATTGACTAGAGAATACAAGATAAGAATGAATAATTTAAATATTAACTACAATCCATATCATTTTCAACATGCCCCCGCAAGTCGGTTTGTCAGTCAAATCTTGAAACCAAGGAGGTTGTATTTTGAACGAAGCAGTGGCTTAGTCTGAATATCAGCAAGCTGATCGCCACCATCAATGTGTGTAACTTGAAGCAACCCATCTTGTACTTTTTATCTAACAAAGTGAAAATCCAAAGCTAAGTATTTCATTATAAAGTGAAAAACTCAGTTTGCCAAGTAATGCGTAGCACCAAGATTATCACAATATATGGTAGGAATGGTAGATGTCTTAAAACCAAGTTCTGAAATGAGTGAATTGATCCATTATACTTCAGTTGTAGTAAAAACAACCACTTTAAATTCAGCTTTTGTGGAGGAATGAGCTAATGTGCGTTGACGCTTAGAGCTCCATGAAATTGGATAACATCCAAGGTAAACAATGTAGCAGGTTATGCTTTGGTATGTGTCCTTATCGCCTGCCAGATCAGCGTCAATGTATGCATGAAGATTAAGCAGTGAATGTCAACGGAGTAAAAGCCCACGATCCAAGGAACCATGTAAGTAATGGAGCAACCCCTTAAGTGTAGTCCAGCGAGATGTGTTAGGTTCATGAATCAAATGAGAGGCGATTCATAGTAAACCCAATATCTTGCATGGTTATGGATAAATATTGTAACACACCCACTAAAGCCTAATATGTTGTGAGCAATGAAAGGGAGCTTCCACCATGTTGAGTAAGCAGCTTAGAACAAGGGATCGAGGTTGAGATCCGTCTGCACTCACTCATGTTAGTTTGAGAAAGAATATCGAGTATGTATTTAAACTGATAGAGGAAGAGATCATGAGAATGGGGGACAATCTCCACACCAAAGAACTAATATAAATTACCTTTACCTTTAGATAGAATATAGAAGCAAAATTTTGGATGAAGGCGTTGATAGTAGAAGCGAAAGGACCGGTAATAATTATGTCATCGACATAGACAAAAATGATATTGGAGTGAAACCATGAGGGAGATGGAAGAGAGGGATCTAAGATGGTTGGTTTGAAACCATATGAAAATAAATAATGTTTGAGTCCCTCATACCATGCACAGGATGCTTACGAAGACCATAAATAGGACGATTGAGTTTACGAACACAGGATGGACATGAAGAATCAACAATGTTTCTTGAAGAAAGTGATGTAGATTGTTATGGTCTACTAAAAAAAATTTAAATTAAGACTTAGCTCACATATACTAGTATGAGTAAGTAAGGTCGCCTCAACGAGAAATATGTGAAAAGTGTAACTTTAGTTCAGTGATTTTAAATTGATTAAGAAAACAACTTTAAATTAAGGAATGATTTAGAAAGTGAAATTACAAAGTAACAAACTTGATTGGTTTTGAAAACAATAATAAGAATAATAATCTACTTAGGGTTTCAAGTTTGTAGAACAAAGTTGTAACCTTGTTATTTTTAGCAAACATTTATATAGACATAATTGTATTGCTTTGATTGATTTTAATGATAGAGATAGAACGGTTTATAAATGGACCTATTCACAAATTACCAATTTTAATTTGCTAATCAAAACCTAAGACTCACAATGGTCATGATGTAAAGAAACCAAAAATTGATGAGTATTATTTGAAGATTCAAAATAAATAAAAACTATTTAAAGTAATCAGCCAATAATGAAATCATATAGCTGAATGTGCCAATCAAAACTTCAACCCAATATAATAACAACTAACGTTAAATAAATGTTATAAACACAAACCCTAAACCCGAAGAAGATCACAAGTGATTTAGCCGCTAGTGGTTGTCATGTAATCAAAATTGGTTGTCATAAGAGATGATTGCATGAAAGGATGGATCCCTAGGTTTTTTTGCTCTCAAAATAGCTACTTGGATGGCCAAAAATGACTTTGTGAAGTTCTAATAAACAACCCCCTTTTTAACCTCAAATTAGGTTACATAACCCTAAAATTTTGCATTAGTCAGCCCGGGAACGTAATTTACGTCCTAAGGGACGTAATTTATGACCCCCCTGATTAGCACTTTTTTTCTTCGGTTTTACGTCCTAGTTTGCATACTTTATTTTGTCTCATCACACATAAGATGTAATTTACGTCCTTAGGGATGTAATTTACATCCCCTATTCATTTTTCTTCCTTTCTTCCATTTCTTAAATGTTGCCTTCTTCATGAGCTTCCAGCTTCCATTCTTAACTCCCGAAAACACCTAAAATGTGTCCGTTTTAGCACCACAATCATGAAAAGCAATTAACTTCCAAAGTAATTGTGTTCTACTATATTAAACATAGAAAACACATAACTAAACATTTTAATATAATGAAAACCCCTATATATCACATCCCCACACTTGAGTTTTGCTTGTCCCAAGCAAAATTATCATGCAATTATTGACACCCTTTTAGATAATTTCTCTTTATTATATCAAATCTTAGTGAAGGTTCAAGATCATATCCTTATTCACAAAACTGTCATTGTTCAATAGTTTTAAATTCTAGCAAGTAAAATGATATGCAGGTAAAAACAAGAAGCACCTAACTCGACCTGACATGCTTCTAATTCTTAATTACATGCACGCACCCCTCATAAAGATTTACTCATCTCGATTATATCTGGACTAGTAAAAGATATACTAGTATAATCACTCCATGACCATGTATGCATCCCTATTAGCATAAGCTTGTATCACAATCACACCTCCACCAGCTTACATAGACATTACATATATCAAATTAAACAACTTCCATAATTTTGTCTTTTTATGTTTTTCCTTCTCCTTGGTTTTTTTGTTTTGAACTATATGCATATTTCTACTTTAAATATTGTCACAATCTGTAGTTAACTCATAACTTTGATTCTCTATATCAGGTTTATAAAAAAATCATTGAAGGCTCAACATGACTACTAAATGGTAAAATTGGATCAAGATAATCAAATGTTAATAAGCAAAAAAGGGATCCTAACTTTCCTTCATCCTCTATACGGAACAATCTAGTCCATGGTCTCGGCGTGCATTAAGTAATACAAGTTCTACAACAGAAATAACATATGGCCTACTCTCAAACAAATAAATGCAATTGGGTTTTAGTTAGTGGTAGGCTCAAAATCTCACCAAGTAAGAATAAGGTTGCTATTGGGACAGATAAGGCTCGTGCAACCAAACAACACTTAGAAGAATTTTAGTACAACTGAAGAAAGTCTTTTGAAGCTTATCTGCACTTCCGATGTCAAGTTGAAGGACTTCCGAAGCCTAAGTAAGAAGAACTTCCAAAGAGAAACTAAGTCTTCCGAAGACTAAGTCATTTCTTTTCCGAAGTCAAACGCTTAGAAGGTTCAAGACAAAGACTTCCAAAGAACAAAGTCTAGAAGACCAGCAAAAGTCTCGAAAGAAGTTGCTTCTTCCAAAGTATAATTGGATTAGGAAGAACTTATTCTTTTGAAGCCAGTTTACCTTCAGAAGAACCAACTATGAACTAGTGGACATAAGTATCATCCATTTAACAAGCCGTTGCAACCTCTGATATACTATATAACGCTTTCCCAAGCCCATGTAGTTGACTATACTTTATTCCACCATTCAGACTTATCAGTTAGTATTTTAACCATCTTTAGAGTAACAAAAGGTAAGTAATGGACCTGTCATGACTACTTTATCTAGGATAATATTTTATTTTAGATACCTTATTTCTAGCAATGTAGTATTTGTTTAGTAGTAAGTCGCAGTTGGTAATCTAAGTATAACTTGCAAATAGTAGTATATATAGTTTCTCATTGTAACTCATTTGATATGCTTGTAAGAGTCTTGTAAAATTCTGAGTTAAGAAGTAATATATATAAGTATCTTGAAAACCATTTGATGTGTTTGTTTACTTAGTATATTATTATCAACTCTTTCAAGTATCCTGCATCATCATTCAAGAGTCCCTTAGTGAGTTTGAGAGATAACCATTGTGTTTATTAACCTTAACCGATCCTACAATTGGTATTAGAGCTTCTTAAGCTCTTGATTGTGAGATCTAACCATCTCAAATCATATTGTTTTCTCACTCACTACACACATAATGGCCCTTAACCCGAAATCTTCTAAATTTGAAATGGGAACGATGACTAAGGCTCCGATCATCACCCTAGATAACTTCAGATCTTGGCATAAACACATTAAAGGTTTCATCAAGTATTAGGATGGAAAAATATGGATATCTATCACTCATGGAGCATACAAGCCAAAGGTGGAGTCCCCGGTTGGTAATAATGATATGATAGAGAAAGCTAAGAAAGATTACTTAGATGAAGACTTTAAGAGAATGGACATCGATAGCAAAGCCATAACAGTTCTGCTTACAACAATACCAAATTCCATAATGGTGGGCTTTGAGGACTGTCAAACTGCCAAAAAACCCTTTGAAGCTTTGACTTTATGTATTCTGGTTCCATCGAGTCAAAAAAGTCCAAGAAAGGTACCCTGAAGCAGCAGTTCGAGAACTTCACTCATATTGATGGAGAGACCCTGAGCCAAAAATATTTCAGGTATATGGACTTAATCTCAACTCTTCAGTTAGTGGGGGTGACTCTTGAGAAGAGAGACATGGTAAAGAAATTTATGAGTGAACTTCCTTATGAGTGGACTTTCTATTGTGTCTCTATCAAGAGGACTGAGAACCTAAACACTCTCACCATGATTGAATTATATGGGATCCTTGATGGATACCGGGTAGAGATGTAGACTCAAAGAGACCATCAGATAAGAAGAACTTTAGCCTTCCTGCTAGCAATGCTTTACTTGTTACTGAAGGCTCAAGAACTCATCAGCCCCAACGGTACTTGAGCTACCCCCAATAGCCATTATCCTCCTCTGGTCCATACATCACCTTTCCTGAGACTCCAAGGTATGAACAGTCTCAACAAAGTCCTTTCCAAGACAGTTGTGCCTTTATTTTAGGAAATGGGCAATATAGTGACTTTTAGTATTGCTTTGATAATCTAGAATGCTTCAGCTCGGATGATGTTGAATATATGGTCATTATCCAACAAATGGCTCTTTTAACCTATAAAGATAAGAAGTTCTTTGAAAGAAATGGAATGGAGTTCCCTTAGAACCCAACCAACAACAAATTTGGGTTAGACAAATCAATAGCCAAGTGCTATAACTACAACAAACTTGGTCATTTTGAAAGGGAATGCTAGGTTCCAAAGTCCAACCCCGGAGCCCTTCAAGACTCCCAACATCATGCTACTTCAAAAGTTGTTGCAAACCAAACTGAACAACAAACAGTTGTTGTTACTCAAGAAGTTGACTGGAGCTTTATGGTGCAAGATGTCACTCCAGCTCAAGCTCTCAGGTTGTAATAGAAGATAGTCAGGTATAGGAACATCTCTATACTCTATAGCTAAATTTAAATTCTATCAGGACTACAACATGGAGATCAAATCCGATACTAAGTCTTTAAACATTTTAAAATCTGATTTCAAAAGAGGAGAATTTGACTACAAAATCAAAATTGATGAGTTAGAGAAAATTGTTTCTTTTTTAAATCATGAACACTCAAACTGTTGGGCTTAAATAAAGGATTTGGTTATCATGTTGATTGAGGCTCAAGCCCAGCTAGTAATAGTTGAGGCTAAAGCAAAAAAGTATGCTATTGAAGAGCATAACTTCAAAACAATTATTGCATCATCCTCCCACTCAAAGGTATGCTATCAAAACAAAAGTGGGTTGGGAACCAATGAAAATGCTCCACCACACTCTTACATGTGTGTAAGACAACCTAGATGTGGTACTGAAGAGCAAGGGGTTCCAACTGTTGACCCACTACCTATTGAGTAGAAGAATCATGCAGCAATGGTTACCATCATAGAGAAGGATCATGTAAAAAACCTTATCCACACTACTGAAGATCAACCTTTGACAACCAAAGCCAAAAGAAATAAAATCAAGGAAATAAGAAAACTACCAAAAAGGTGGTTGAGTCAAAGCTGAATATAGACCTAAGGCAAAAGGGTGTGTTTATCTTAGCAGGATTCCAAGCGGTTAGAAACTCTGATCTAGGAAAGAAGTGTAGTATCAACACTCCTATCCAGCTAAAGGATCAGAATTCAAAAGGGAAAGATGTTGTATAAGAAAAGAAGTGCCAGAAAGAACAATTCCCATGCCCCATCAAAGTTAACATTTAGTGTATAGTGTGTGTTTTGCATAATCATTTAGCAAAAGAATGTTACTACAATCCTGCATGCACACACTTTGCAAACAATTTTTAGAAAGAAGGAGTCCATAAGGGTTTCACATTTGGACCTTACCACATGGTTCAAGTGTTTAAGAAAGGAAAACTTGTTTCTGAAGGTAAGTTGCCTTCGGAAGAAACTTATTCTTCCGAAAAGAAAATGGCTTCAAAGGAGAAATCAAAACAAAAGAAAAGAAACAAAAAGAAAACTTATGAGAAGAAGCCTGCTTTAGAAGAAAGGGTGGTGAAAAATTCTTCCAAGAAAAAAGAAGCCTCAGAAGAAAGCCATGTTGGTTAAGCTTCAACAAGCTCATCTACACTAATCAACCAAAGGATAGAATAAAATATTAAAGAAGATGTCATAGCCCAAACCTCTTCTTCAAAATTCGTAATTGAACCATACATTTTAGTTCAATTATATCATCCACATTTGAAGAACCCAAGACCAGGAAGGCTTGGGTTTCCATTAGTAACTAACTATTTCATCTTATACGTAGGGACATCCACATGATACAATTACAAACATGTGGATTGTGGATAGTGGATGCTCCAGGCAAATGATAGGGAACAAATCTTTTTATCAACAATTTGAATATTTTGATGGAGGTCCTGTTTAGTTTGGAGGTGAAGTTGGAGGATACATTTATGCCAGAGGTAATGTATCTAATGGTAAATTAAAAGTTGACAAAGTAAACTTTCAAGAATCTTGAATATAATTTCTTAAGTGTTACTCAATTTTGTGATCAAAAGCACCAAATACTTTTCACAAAACATGAGTGTATTATCCTCAAACCCGGGATGGCAATTCCTCAGGAATTGTTGCTTCTTAGATCTCACAGGAGAGGGGATATGTACGAACTAGATATGAATAATGATTCCCCACTAGGTGAAGTATCATGATTTCTTTCCAAAGCAACTGGTGATGAGTCAACTCTGTGTCATAAACGAATGTGTCATGTTAATTTTAAAACCATTAAAAATTTGGTTAAAAATAACTTAGTACATGGTGTGCCTAAAAAAGAATTTTCTGCAAAGATAACTGTGTTGCTTGTTTGAAAGGGAAACAACATAGGTCATCTCATAAATCCAAAAAGTTAACTCTATCACCACTCCATTACACTTATTGCACATGGACCTCTTTGGTGCCACAAGTATAATGAGCATTGAAAGAAAATCATATTGCCTTGTGATTGTTGATGATTTTACTAGATTTGTATGGGTATTCTTTTTAAGAACTAAAGATGACTTATGAGGCTGCTAGAACTATGTTAGCTAATTCAAAGTAGCCTCTAACTTTTTGGGCAGAGGCTGTGAGAAATGTATGCTATGTGCATAGTAGGGTTCTTATTGTTAAGCCCCATGGAAAAACTCCTTATGAGTTATAGAACAAGAGGCCACCGTTTATTGGCTTTCTTAGGTCCTTTGGCTGTAGGTGTACCATACTTAACCCAAAGGACAATTTGGTAAAATTCGCTGAAAAATCGGATGATGCTATCTTTGTTGGATATTCCTCCAACTTTATTGCTTATGGAGTCTATAACATTAAAAATCAACAATTTGAGGAATCATCTAATATTTAGGGCTGTACAAAAAGTTTGTGGCTCGAAGCTCGCTCGAAGTTCGTTCGAAAAAAGCTCGAAAATAGCTCGGCTTGAAAAAAGCTCGATTCTAAACGAGCCGGCTCGGCTCGGCTTGAATTCTAAGCAAGCCGAACTCAAGCCAGGGTTAGCTCGGTTCGAGCTCGGCTCGTGGCTCGGTTCGTTGGCTCGGCTCGTGACTCGGTTAATATAATATATGTATGTATATCTATTTATATAGTATAATTATTATTATTTACTACTACTACTATTATTATGATTATTATTTTTATATTAGGATTTTAAAAATGTTTTCTTAAAAATAAAAATGAATTTTTTAGAAACATTAAGTATTTTGTCTAAAAATATATAACTTGATAGTGAATTGTTTATATTCAAAATAATGATCTTTGTTCTTATAAGTACGGAGTACCCAACAAAATGTAAAAGCTCTAGTATATATTTTTGTGTTTTCATATAAATTAATATGAAAAATAAAAAAAAAATTCGAGCCGGCTCGAACAAGCCACGAGCTGGCTCGAGCTTTTCACGAGCCGAACTCGAGCCGGGGTTTTGAGCTCGATAAAATTTTTGAGCTGGCTCGGCTCGGCTCGATAAGCTTCGAGCTCGAGCTCGAGCCCATCCTGACTAGGCTCGGCTCGGCTCGTTTATAGCCCTACTAACATTGTAGTAAATGATCACATTCCTTCTATTATGGGGAATGGACACGACCATACTTTTGATCTAGAATTATTTCCAAACAATTCTAACCTTCTTGTGAGAATGTTTTAGCTGGAACAGGAACTCAAAGTGAATCTGATGATGATCAACTATTTGAGTTACCCAGACCTATTTCAAGTTCTCCAAGAATCAATGAAGATCAAGCTCCTATTGTTGTAAGTCCTGAAAGCATGACTATCTCAGGAACTAGTGGAGCTTCAACAAGTTGTCAACAAAGTGAGCCTCAAAACCCATCAGTTGACAACTCAAACATTGCACAACACCAAGCTGATGAGGCTAGCATTCTGGAGAGACTAGCAACTATCAATGCTACTTCACAACACCACTCTATTGATGTTATCTCAAATTTATTCAATCAGTTCTCATTAAATGAGCTTGAGACATCAACAAGAAATGATGTTCCTAATTCTGAGCAAAAAATTTCAAATATGGATTTATCTATGAAATTAAATATTATCCCAAGGCTCAGAATTCATAACACACATCCAGCTAAGAACATCATTATAGAAGTGTCTGAATGTGTGAGAACAAGAAGACACTCGTAATAGGAATGTTTGCCTATATTCATGCTTTCTTTCCCAATTGGAAGTAAAGAAGGCGGAGGAAGAATTGAAGGATAGTAGTTGGGTTGAATCAATGCAAAAGAAATTGCTTCAATTCAAGAGTTAAAAGGTTTGAAAACTATGTCCACTACCAACCGGTCAAGTACCCATTGGCACAAAATGAGTATTCAGAAACAAAAGGGATGATAGAGGATTGATTATCAAGAACAAGGCAAGACTGATAGTTCAAGGATACACACAAGAGGAAGGAATTGATTACGTTGATGTCTTTTCTTATGCAGCGTCCAAGAACTTCACTATAAACCAACATGATGTCAAGTGTGCCTTTCTATATGGGGATATAGATAGAGAAGTCTATGTATATTAGCCTCTTGAATTTAAAGATCCACAACATCCAAACTATGTGTGCAAACTGGATAAAGCTCTCTGTGGGCTGCACTAGGCACCTAGCCTATGGTATAAGACACTATCTCAATTTCTCCTGAAGCATGGCTACACCAGAGGCATAATAGACAAAAATCTATTTATCAAGAAGTCTGGAATAGACATCCTGCTTGTACAATTCTATGTTGATGATATCATATTTGGTTCTTCAAACGACCAGATGTGTAATGACTTTGAAAGCACTATAAAGAAGAAGGTGAGTTCCATGGGAAAATGGACATTTTCCTTGGAATTCAAGTGAAGAAGATAAAAGAAGGGTTCTTTATCAATGAATCTAAATATGTCAATAACATTTTATAAAGATTTGAAATGAAGGATTGTAAGCCAGCTAAGACACCTATACCTATAAATCACAACCTTTGTCCTGAATCTAAGCGGGAGGATACTGATCAACATCAGTATAGGGCAATAATCGGATCTCTGATCAACATTAGTACAGGGCAATAGACCTATTATCATGTTTGTAACTTGCATCTACGCAAGATATCAGGCTGCTCCAAAAGGTGTCTCATCTAGTTGCTGCCAAGAGAATCCTTAGATACCTTAAAGGAGCTCTCAAGCTAGGTCTTTGTTATCCCATGAATCAAAATTTCGACCCCTATGGCTACACTGATAGTGACTATGGTGGCTGCAATATCAACAAGAAATCCACATCTAGAGGATGTTAATTTCTTGGTAGAAGAATCATCTTCTAGCAATGTAAGAAGCAATCGTGTGTCTCTATATCAACTACTAAAGTTGAATATATTATTACTGCAAGTTGCTATGCTCAACTGCTCTGGATCTAAAATCAGATCTTAGGCTACGACTTCAATTTCATGGAGACCCCTATCCACTTCGACAACAAGAGTGCTATCTCTATCATAGAGAATCCTATCAAGCATTCCAAGACAAAGCACGTTGATATCAGGTATAATTTTATTAGATATATTCATGACAAAAACCTGTTTAAACTAGTTAAAGTTGACTAAAATGAACAATATGCTGATTTATTCACTAAAGCCTTTAATGAATAAAGATTTAAATATCTAAATACAGCTATTGGGATGATAAATATTGACTAGTTTATATTTTCGGAACATCCTTTTAAATGTGTCTTATTTTTATTGTCTCTTTACAATCTAAGCCCAGTTACAAAAGGTTATTTTCAAAATTTTTTAAGTATAAGTTCTTCCGAAAATAAATTTACCCTCAGAAGTTATCTTTTCTATCTTCCGTAGGCAAATTCCTTGCAAATGAACTTTCTTCCAAAGAAGTTTTGGTCTTGGAAGAACATTTGATATTATATCAAGTAGACTTCTGAAACTTTAAAACTTCTTCTCTCGAAAGACAATTTTACTCTCGGAAACAAAATTTGTCATCATATATATTTTGGCTTCGGTAGATATTTCCTTCAGAAAAACCTTTATTCTCGGAAGAAAACCTTAATATGTAACGGTCTCTTTGGGACTTACTCTGTAAAAAAGGTAAAGATTTAATTAATGATGTTGAAATATTTAAATGACTTATCCTTACCGCCCCTATCAAAGCTTACCCCAAACTGTCATTTCATCTTATCCATCCGTCATTTCACCCCATGTAAATATTTTCGATCTTCTTCATTAATATTTTTACCCGCTCACAAGCCCTAAAATTCCATAAGCCTCTCTGCAACCTACTCTCTCAAATTGCTTCGATTTCCCAGTTCTTTCAAACCTATGGCTCTCAATCATCAACACAACTAGGTCACAATCCTTGATTATTCTAAGGATGCTGACTTTGCCCCCATCATCCAATTCCGTGCTCAATCCACCTACTTTATTACTCTTACTGTAAACCCTACTGTTTACTCCAACCATATTGCCAAAATTTGGGCAAATGGTCAAAGTGCTACACTGAATAGAGTAAGGTTTATCAAGTCATGAATGTGTGGTCAAGAGTTGATCATATCTAAACAGACTATCAGGGAGCACTTAGAGCTTCATGATGAAGGCTCTCCTACCGAATTCCACAAATTTTATTTGGAAGACACATATGCCCAAATGCGATATGGTGGCGATGTAAGCAGGTCAACAGTCTACAAATTCAACTTCTTGTACAACTGCAAGTTCCTACTTCACATTGTTCTCCACTGTATATCAAATAAATTAGGGGGATGGGAGCAGATTCCTTATGATCTAGGATGCCTTGTTAATGGGTTGGTAAGAGGCCCCAGATTCAACTACTCCAAGTTTGTGCTAAACAACTTGAGAGGAAATCTTCAAAGGGAAACATTTTACATGTATCCCAGGTTCATTCATCACATCATCAACTGTGAGTTGGACCAAGACAAGCTTCTCTATGAAGACACTCTTCTTGTCCCTCACATGAGGCCGTGTATCTTCAAGACTTTGAAGAGGGTGTCCACCAACTTTACTAGAAAAACACACTGCACTTCTTCTAGGTATGATTGAGCTAATGGCTCCTGGTGACATCCCTATAAACCCAACAGGTGATGAACCCACACCAAAACCTCCACCTCAATGCCAATTGTCACTCCCCACCATATTAAATTCATTTACCAGAGATGTTCCAAACAAACCCTTTTTCAATATACTGATTGAACAAGCTCCCATTGTTCAAGCCAAAAAGACTAGAGTGGAAAGATGGGCTCCCACTTAGCCTGAGGTCCAACCATCCTCCACAATTGACCTTAATATAAGTGTTGAGTCTCCTTAGTGTCAACCTTATAAGCTTGAAACCCAAACCGATAGCTCTCATGGTGAGTCCCAATAATCCCCTGAGCAACCTAAAAGAGACAACCAAATCATTGGCTCTATGCCAATAGATATTGATCAAGGTCCTGGGTCATTAGGTATAACTTCCATATCCTTCACAGACCTATTAACCCAAACTGATGAAGATCTCATGTTCCATCAAGGCCATGATGTCGATCTACCATACTAATATTTGGATCAATTGAGCCTTAGGGAACCTCTGACTTCTAGTCCCCATCAGTAAACCCAAACTGAGGTGAGTCCCATGGATGTGGAGGGGACTTATATAGACTCAACTGCCACTACTAAGAATGTCTCATTTGGATCATATGTTGTTTTATCTTACCATGATTTTTCAAAAGAAGACAAGGGAAGTGTGCAACTCACCATTAGAGACCTACTTTCTAAAGTCTCAAATCTTGAATCCAAGGTTAAGACTTTAGAGGATAGGTCTGTCACTTAGCAACTTGAGATTGACAATCCCAAGGCCAAACTAGCTGAGACATGGATTGAGAAGTCTATCATGCATGTATGTGTTCAAGTTTCTTTAAGTTCTTCCTTTAGCTCATCTACTTCTCAAGACGATGCTACCAAAAACGGAGAGGATGTGCAGCGTCAAGCAGGAGGAACCAATTTTGGCAATTTCTACAATATCTTAATTTTGCCCCACTCAACAACAATCTTCAACCATCTTCCCTCTGCCACTTCCAATCGTATTTCAAGTGGACCCAATGATGCTTATTGACATCAATAGGTTCTTTAAAGGTTAAATTCACCACTTACCACTAAGGAGGACGTTGGTCAAACTAAGGCCCTTAAACCTGAGATTGATTTTGAAGGGGAAATAAGGACCGATGGTCCAGCAACTGACTTAGTTGGACAGGTAGTGCAACTCCTTTTTCTCCGAAGCTGAGATGCAAGTTGTACAAGGAATCACTGGACTGTCATCCTTATCCAATGACCTAATTATCATAAAGACCATTCTTGATCTAGCCTTTGAGATGAACAATGAGGACTTTCTCAAAACACTTCTCTTTGCTACACCATCAGAATGACAAGAACAACCTCTCTCCCAACTAGAACCCTCTAAGCTAGAGTCTCCTAAGGATGAATCTTCCAAAGACCCCAAAGAAAAGAGGAAGATGACTACGAAAGAACTGTTAGAAACAGAAAATTAGAGAAACTAAAGAGAAAAGGAAGAATACGCATTAGGAAGTTGTTGGATGCAAGTAGCAAGGCAGTACCAGCAACCCAAGAGGCCATCAACAACAAAAGGATAACTGAGCTTATTGACATATGTGTCAATATAGGAGTAGCAAATGAAGAAATGCTACTACTCCTATTGGAAGAGCTAGTGATGTTAGAAAAAGTAACCTTGCTGCAAAAGGAAGAAGAGGAAGCAACTAGGTTGGCCGAGAAGGAGGATAAGAAAAGAAAGAAGTAGGAAGTTGAGCAACATCTAAGGACTGGGCGGATAACTTTTAATGCTCTAGAGGCTACTCTCAGGAGGAGCTGAGTCATCATGATAATGACACGATCTTGTGGCTTTTCCATAAAGAATAAGATCAGATTGCAAAGGAGAAGAGGAAGGCTTCAAGGGAGAAGGTGAAAGAGAAGAAGAAGGAGGAGGCCAAGCTTGCGGCAACCAAGA